>JAOTQG010120714.1:0-10734 GCA_025631175.1 Iris virginica | reverse complement strand
AATATGATGTGAAAGGTTTGAATTGATTTATGAGAGTGTATAGGTGTAGGGGTAATATATGAAAAGTGTTTGATATTGATATATGATATTTGATGATATTTGGGTGTGATATTGAAAATATATTTGATATGTAAGATGTAGTGATATTCAAATGTAATGATATATAAGACTCGTGATCTGACCCTAAATATTTCTATACTTCCCTTATACTTAAATTATAATTTTTTTCTAAAATATATGATAAAACTATCTCCTAAATATTTCTATACTTCCCTTATACTTAAATTATGATTTTTTCTACAATATATGATAAAACTATCATATTTGAATATAAATGAAAATTTTTGGGAAAACAAACAAACATTTGTAGATTAATATGTGAAGGTAGAGTCTTTGACTGAAACATACCAAAATGAAATAGTGTACTCTTTGCCCCTACGGAGGGAGTAATAATCTTGGAATAAACTAATTATATCATCTCAAAGCGACAGGAAAAATAATTTGCAACTGAACTCCAAGGATGAAAAGTAGGTTCATGGAATCTTACATATTAGGTGCTATGTCTTTTTGCACATTAAAGATGGAGAGAGACGTTCATGAAAGGAAAGTGACTGAGTTCAGTTTGAGAAATGAGGATAGCCTTCGCTTCGACTACGTAATTGAAAAAAGAAGCAACTTGAATTGAATTTGAAGATTAATGTTTCATAGTTAACTTGGCAAAACTTACAATTTCATGGGTCAATCTTCCCCTCCCCCTCCCCCTCTCCCTCCACCTTACCCATTTTCCTTCTTTGTATTAAATAAGTGATTTAAAGGAGGTTTAATCTGAGAGAACATTTTCCTTTCCTCCTCTGCATATGAAGCATTATTCCGATAGCGCACTCTGGCACAAAAAATTCATAAAAGTTCTAACGTGAGACATTGGGGACATGTGATGTGTGTGTATTTATATTTATATATATACACACACAGAGTAAATTCGAACATCAACTTGCTATCATTTGGCAAAAACAAGATAGATTATTTCCAAATTACTTAGAAAGTCATATATTTGTCTTGAGAGCAATAACACTACTAATGTTAGATAATCTGAGTTCTAACAGTTCTGATAAAAAAGATTCCAAGGTCCAACAATCAGAGTAAGTGTTGGGCTACTAAGAAAGAACATGCTAACAACATTTTTCTTTTTCAAATTTAATAAAAAAGATATTACTCAAAAAGGGAAAAGATAGTACAAGGCAGACAAGAAATCCACCAAAAGGCAAAACTTGGCCTGAAAAAAGAAGAAAAGAAAACCATTACAAAAATCAAACTAATTCAAGGGTACTCTCCAATCCTTACACAAATCTTCTAAAGACAGGTATTGGAAATCCCTTATTCTCCTAGCCTAAAGTGATGACCGAACGTAGATCCTCTCCCACAATAGCGAAAGTGGTTGGAAATGATCTCTGAAAATTCGAGAATCTCACACAATCCAAATGTTCCGCTGCAAACTAAACACCGCACACCCCATAGCACGGAAGCGTCCTTCTCTCGACCGAAAACAACATGTCTGCTCATGTGTAATTCCTGCACTGTACGGAGCAATGACACAAACCTCTAATCGCATTGAAAACGGCATACACATTTTACAAAATACACCAAAGGCACTGTACGGGGCATAACACAAACTTCTACTCGCATGAAAACAACACACACATTTTCCGGCATACACCAAAGGTGCCAAGCTAATAAGATGAGTGTTGTCTAAATGCAAAAGCTAAGATGGACGTGTGGTAAAACTAGGAAAAATGAGAAATTTATATATGGTAAATAGTTTCTCAATATAAAATAAAAAACAAGAGAATTGGTTTACATGGTTAGACCATATACAAGTAGGCCTCTTAGTGCACCCATTAGGGAGTATGTCAAACCAAGTTAGAGGTAGGGGAAGAGCAAAGCTAATGTGAGAATCCATATTAAAGAAAGATACGAAGAAATTTGGCCTGTATGATGATTTTGCCTTGGGCTGAGCATGTGTTTAGTAAGCGGAAAAGGATTCATGTATTATACCCGAAGTGATTGAGACTAAGACTGAATTGAGTTGTAACATCAACAAAACGCAAAAATCATCTTTGTCTTGTCATTTTCGTTTTCCTTCTCTTCAACTGTAGTCTCTTCATCTACTGTGGGGCCGTGGGCCACCACTAACGGGAAAAACCTTCGGTTTTGAACCAGTTCAGCAAGTGAGAGACTAGGATTAATAAGTGCAAAAGCATCCTCAAAGGCCTTGTAAGAATTCCTCCGTCGATCTCAAATCTTTGTGTCCCTGACTCTCTGTCTGTGTTTGTATTTTCTTTTTCCCCGAACAGAAGAAATAGATAATCCAAATTTTCTTTTGACGAGGTTGTCTAATGCTCTTTACCATTCTGCTTTAAAGCAGAGGTGAACATGTACTGATTAGAATAATGCAGTCACTAAAAGTCCTGTATAGAAATGAATTGAATATATTTCATATTAGCCTAAAGCCTTGTTCTGGACACTAGGACGACTTTCTGAGCATTATCTTCTTTCCATTAGGATTCCCCAGATTTTTTCGTGGAGGAACTCAATTTGATAAAAAAGAAGTTTATATAATGCTCAAGAAAGGAAAGAAAGTTAAACTTTTAGTCAATAGAATGTGCCTAGCAGTAGATTGGGGTGTTTTCATGTTATAATAATCAACAAGCATTTGATGCATTAATTCAGAGAAAAAGGGGAGTTAATCTTTTCTCTTTTCTTCTGTACTTTTGATCTATTGGCAAAAGAAGGTATTAATTCTTACTGAAGCATACGTGTTCTCGTTTTGTTTGTTTTTGGCTCTTTGTTTTAATTTCTCACCATTGCATGTCACACGATCTTTATGTGACATTAGCCTCCCCAGTCGCAAAGTGTAAAAAATCTTTGCTTGTTTATGGCACTTGTTGCTTCCTCATTCAAATGTGCTCAAATGTCGGCTGATCTCTCTTTGTATATCAGTGAGGGGTGCCTTTCGAGGGGTTCCTATTTCAGCAAGCCGCAGGAAATGGAGAGCTTTGCTCTTTTAGTTTGTCTTATTTTTCTTGTAGTTAGATTTGTTTAGATGCACTTGTGATGGATTTCCCATCTGGTCCTTTCGATCCTTTTCTTGTGGATAAATTTTTCTCTCATCCTAGTAAAAGAACATCCAAGGTTGAACTGGGGTTATCTGAAACAATCAGGATCTATCAGTTAGTTAGAGATATCAGCCCTGAGGTGTAGACTCACCTACGCACCCTTCCTTTTTTGTCTTTCTTTTCATCTTTCTTTTACTTCTCACATCTACTAGCCTCTTAACCGGCATACACACGGGCCAAAAAAAACCCTATAAGTATATACATATTCTTTTTCAATGTGCTTCACCAAAAATATTTCATGCTTATAAATTTATCCCATAAACCCTTTCGCTCCTTTTTTTTGTATTTTTTCTCGTGGACAAATTTTTCTCTCATCCTAGTAAAAGAACATAAGGTTGAACTGGGGTTATCGGAAACAATCAGGATCTATCAGTTAGTTAGAGATGTAAGCCCAGAGGTGTAGACTCACCTGACCCTTCCTTTTTCGTCTTTCTTTTCATCTTTATATTACTTCTCACATCTACTAGCCTCTTAATCGGCATACACACGGGCCAAAGAAAGCCCTATACTTTAAGTATATACGTGTTCTTTTTCAATGTGCTTCACCAAAAATATTTCATGCTTATAAATTGATCCCATGAACTATGTTTAATATATTATGTTTCGCCTGTTCAAGTTCCAGAGATATATCCAACTTGTGGTGATTTAAGAAATATACTCCCTCCATCCAAAAGGAGTGTCCTCTTTTTTTCTCGAGAAAACTGTCCTAGAGTGAGCGTCCATTTTTTTAATTAAGTTACTAAATTCTCCCTTGCCACTCATCATATTCCATTGTGCACTTGTAATGCTATAGCGGTGCCACTAAGGTCGATTATGGACATGTTCCACTTATATTACTTATGTGTCATCTTTCTTAATTTCTGTGAAAATTGCACTCATATTGGGACGATGGGAGTAAAAAAACAATTATATACTTTTCCAGCATTTCACTGAGGTGTCTAAGGGTGTCATGTGCTTGCCAGCGCCGAATAGTCAGATGTGGACCCCTGTGGAGAGTCTCGGTGCTTCTTACCCTCGTTCCTAGTGAAGGTAAGTGAATATCATGAAAACAACTGGGAATGCCAAAAACATGCAAGGGAAAGTCTACAAGTCATGATGCTTCAGTTTGGGTGTTCTTCCATATTGGATTTTGAGAATGCACGTGGTGCGCTTTTGAATTGTTTTTTGATAATCTTAATGTTTGGTTACTTGAATACTTGATGTCTCTCTTGCATTCAAGATATAATCAGGTCATTACTTGCTTGACCATTGGTGAATCAAACATTTATCGAGGCAAAATCCTTAAAATCTGTCTGTCAGTCATAATGTTATAATAGTTTCTTTTTTTTGATAAAAGAAGAATCTTTATTCGAGAATAGATAAAGAATAAGTAAACATAGATGACTTACGAGCTGAGCGAAAGCAAACAAAATTCAGACTTGAAACAAGCAAAAACAAACATAATGTGTTATGATAAATCTGTCCTCAGAAGTTAATGTTATGACGAAAGTACACATTTAAGGAGGTTTACTGTTGTGGCAACTAATGAGTAAGTTTAAGTTGGAAGTGATACTTATCTAGAAGTGAAGTAATTGAGCTGGTAAAATTTGTTAAAAGTAATACCGTTGAACATTTTTTTTCCTTCAAGGAAAACGGTATTTATTGAAAACCAACTAAACCGTTATCATTTATTATTTGGGTAAGACACGCTTGTAAGGATTCACCATTGCATGAGAGTAGCTATAACTTCATTTATGCTGTGGGTGCGACGTACTTATAGTTGTATCTGATCTAATCTTTCACTTTATTGTGAATCCCCTCTTTGATTTTTCTTTTCATTGAATCGATTGAAGTTTTCAACACTCTATCTTCATCTACTAGTACCACCCCTGTTGTGCACCTTCACTTTACAATGCTATCCAGCTGTAATTTGACCTATCAGTTGAACATCGATCATGGTACTTTAGCCTGTCATTATGTGCTTTTTTCTTCTAGTTCCTGACGTATCACTCAAACATTGATCATGGCATTTTCCCCATCATCGTATCCATATGTGCTATTTATCGTAATTATGATGCTTCCGAAGCTTTTGCATTTTGGTTACTACTGCATATTTGTTATGCGGTGATGACATTCAATGTTCTCATCTTTCACTACTCACCAGGGTGCTTCAAACCATGAAAACATTGAAGAGTGGAAGTGGAAGTTAACAATGCTTCTACGTGACAACAATGAGCAGGAAGTGGCATCACGAGAAAGAAAAGACAGACGCGATTTTGAGCAGCTTTCAGCACTAGCAACCAGAATGGGTTTACACAGGTCTATTGTGCAAATCCTTATTTTCTTGTTCTTCCTCTGTTGTCTCCTCTATGACTTCTAATCTCAAGAAGAATGCTAGTTCTTACTGTTTGCCAACTGCCTATTGAATCTCATTTTCTTTGCAGCCGCCAGTATTCGAAAATAGTTGTCTTTAGTAAGGTCCCATTGCCAAATTATAGATCCGATCTTGATGATAAGCGTCCACAAAGAGAGGTACTCACTCAGTTCCATAATATCTGTGTTCCCAAGCTGATTTATGTGTAGATGTAGAAACTACTTGCTTCTGTTTTGCTTTGTCTGGATGATGGATATCAAAGGAATTAGTGGCTGGAATGAGATTTCAAATCTGAAATCTTGAATATTTTGTTTGGATGAGAAGGATATCAAAAAGAAATGAAGAAATAAAGTTGAGCTCTTTTGTTCAGGGTTTCAAGTTCAGGTTTGGTGGTTGCTAAATTGACAGAATCTCCTCTCAATATATCATTTTCAAAATTTCCAGAACGAGAGTTACCTATTTCTTATTAATGATAATCCATCACTTGAGTTAGTAACTTCTGTGTGCGTGTGCTTGCCTTTCTGCCAAGACATACTAAGGGATCTCAGATTTACTTGTATTCTTGCTAGTACGATGTTGGCAGAGCAGATTTGTTTTGATGCATTGCTACTTCATTAATCGAATGGTAATGAGGAAAGATGAGAATTTGATTTTGAAAATTATTTCACAAGGTCTAATAAGAAAACCAGGTTGGAATATTTTCCAACCAATAAGTTTCTCAAATATTAGACTCTAGAATTCATGGACATCAACCCATAATGATTAATATTATCAGTCTCAGTAACTTATTAATTCAGAAGTCTTATTATAAACCTGATGGAGTATCCACAAAAGAGTACATAAGAGTCAGAAACACCCAAGCGTTGAGAGAGAGAGAGAGAGAGAGAGAGAGAGAGAGAGAGAAAAAGTGGAAGGAAGAATTAAAGGTTGATATACCGTTTTTAAACCTTTTCTTTCCTTGCTAAATTTTATACCAAACAAGTGAAAATGAAACTTCTCACTTTTCCCCTATTTAACCAAACAACCGGAAGGAAAACCATTTTCCACCCCCAGGGGGTTGAAAGTTAAACCCTCTTATTTTCCACCCCTCCTATTTTCCGCCCCTCCAACCAAACGGACCATAAGTATTTAGAATAGGTGAAAAATGGGTGCTTTTAAAGTGATATCTGTTGACTGTTTCTATTATAGAGCGGGTGCTTAACTCAATTTGCTTCCTTATTTTCTCTTACAAGTAATGTAGCACTGCCTATGTGCGTGCAATTTTATATATAAGACCTGATGGAGTATCACAAAGGAGTACATAAGACCTGATGCAATATTATATATCAGACCTGAAAATCTTATTTGATGGGGGAGAGAGAGCTGAAAAATGGGCGCTTTTTTAGCGATATTTGTTTCTATTGGATTGCGGTGCTTAACTCAATTTGCTTCCTTATTTCCTCTTACAAATAAGGTAGCACTGCCTATGTGCCTACAATATTATATATATATATATATATATATATTTGGATATACATTTAAGCTGTTATTTCATATTTCTGTTTTAGATGTTTTTATTTTATTTTTCAAAACATTCATTACTGAAAAAGATATTACTGCCTAAAGAAAAGAAGAGGAAATAGTGGGAGATGAGAAGATGCATGGCTGAGAAGAGGGGGGTGGGGTTCAGATTCCAGCGTAGAGGGAGGGAGGGTCCAGCAGTTAAAAGAGTTCACTAAGCTCTTCTGCCTTTATATATGTATATGGTCTTTTTCCCAGTGTATATTTTTGGTTAGCTTTTCCTTATACTTCATCTTGTGCATCAATAACTTAGTGAATACTATTTATTGTGTTATGATGGACATTCTTTTCATGCTTAATAAGGTTTATTCCTTGTCAGAAAAATGATCTCATGTAATAATTTTACGTTTCATCTCTTTGCAGGTAGTCTTACCTTCTGGGTTAAGAAGTCGAGTAAACAGTCATCTCAAAGCATACCTTTCTGAGAAGTCCAAAAATAAGGAAAGTTTTTTGGACAATTCCGTTTCAAGATCAAGCACCCCTGGCAATGGTGGGCTCTATGAGCAAGAGGAGCCTGTGAGGCAAAGTGTCGTTGCTGAGAAAATTCTTAGCAGGAAGAGCTTGCAAATGCGCAATAATCAGCAAGATTGGCAGGTTGATCTCCTGATAATAGTAGTTGACTAATCTACTTGGATGGATGGTTTCATTTAATATGTTATTTCCCCAATTCAAAGCATTTTCCCAGGACGTGGTTTTCCTTGCTGAACCTGAGTTTCTTATGTGATGTTAAGAAGTTAGACTTGCTCAGTTTCATTTACCTCTTTGAGATAAACCTAGCTCATCTCTCTTTCTGTAGACAGTGATCCATAATAGTTCAGTAAATGCATGTTTTTCAAGTCCCTTAATCTGAAGCCCAAGCTGAATTCATTACATTTCTTATATAACTACTTCCCTCTTTTCCTACCATTACCATAATAAGGCATTAAACCCCATGGGTTTTCTCACTTGATAAGAATCCTTACCATGGATCACCCATGTGTTTGGGTTGAATTCCGCTACCAGCTGTTCCAAGAAGCTAAGCCAGCTATAAGTACCACAGAGGCAGCTGGTATTGACATGGAGCGAGCAATCATACTTCTAAACCCTTCTTATCAACCCTATAAAACAATCACAATATGCCTCTATTCAGTAGTTCGAGAGTCTTGACAAGAACAAAACTTCTCAAGTTAGTTCCCTTTGGAGAAGGTTCACCGTTTTCTTCATGTTCATAACGTTGAAAATTGGAATTTGAACATTGATAAATATGCCTGCATTGCTTTAACTCTCTTCACTGCATGTCTATTGATATTTATCCTGTTCCACCCAGGTTAGCCCCGAACTTACATTACTCAATCTATTTTATACTCCCTAAGTTCCCAATTTTTTTCCCATCTTGACCATTTTTGGTTAATGTAATTAAATATTGACCAAACACTTTTTCGAAATTGCGAATTTATGAAATTTTCTATTGATAGTTTACTTAATATTCATGCAATGGTTGAAATTTAGAACCTAAAAATAATAAATGCTTATCAAATGATAATTGATATTGTCTTGTGCTGACTTTTCAAAAAGAAATAGGACAAATTAATTGTTATTGTTAGTTAGATTATGAGTTGAGTTACGAAGGTGGGCAATGACGGAATTGGCCTAGGCTTGATGGTTAGGTTACCTTATTGAGCGCCGGATAATCAATGCATAAGGCTCCCGCTTTTTCTGTTTCTTTTTTGGGGACGGAAGGACTTGATTATGCTCATTTTTAGAAAAACTCTCTTGGCCACATCAAATGCTCTTTAGAGAGGATAGTTCATCCACCCTATTTTCTTCCTTTCTTTTATCTGATTTCCCCCCCCCCCCTCTCTCTCTCTCAGTTCTGTAATGTGCGCTGAAAGGAAATTTTAAGTGTTGTGCAATTATTTTCTTACATTCCCACTTTGTTCATTCTGTTGTTTATGGTATTTAACGGTACCTAAAGACCAAAATTGTTGAGTATGTAGGCAACCTTTCAAATTGTAAAAGATTGGAATTAGTTTTGAAGTTGTTGGCTTCTTATTTTATTTTACAAACTGATCCATTTGAGACTGGCTGAATTGAATTGTATTTACATTTGAACACTAGATTTTTGAGGTTAGTATTTTAATATATGGTTTATGCAATGGCTATGAGCCCGAGATGTATTGTATATGGTATGAAGCATATTCAATGGAATATTATATGTTTGCTTTTGTGGGGTTTGAAATACAGGGTCTGCTCACTGATAAAATAGGCAAAGAGGGGTCTCATATTGACTTGTAATATACTTTACCACTAGCCCGATACAAGTAAATAAGTTGGAGGGATGTTTGACCTAGAAAACCATAGCTTGTTCTCCTTGACTATCGTTGGTTTCTTAGTTCTTATAATTGCACCAATATGCATATTGTTATTGTATATGCTTGCCTCTTAGAAATGCAAAGGCTTGTTTTGACATCCATATGTCTTGCTAAAGGGATCTGCCGAAGGCCAGAAAATGATAGAATTCCGCAGAAGTCTCCCTGCATATAAGGAGAAAGAAGCATTGTTAAATGCCATTTCGCAGAATCAGGTAAATTTTCACATGTTTATTTTGGAGCTGGTTGCCTATTCAAGGTCTTGATTTATACTTGGCCTCGACTTTTTCCTAGATTGACCATGTGAACCTTCAATGGTGCAATCTGTTAATTGAACTTACATATGGTTTCAATCAGTATGCAAAACATTTGCTTTTGACTTGGTGGAAGCTCTTAAGTGACCTTAAAATGATGATTATGCCATTAGTCTCCCCGTCTTACGAATTTGTCTGAGACACTAGGCTAAGACAAATTTCAAAACAAGAAAGAGTTGTAATTAGCCTAGTGGACTACCACTGCTGCTTATTGCTAGCCTAGTGCATCTTTTTCATTTAACTCGTTTGTCTTCAGTGAGTAAACACCACTGTGCCAAATCAGCCACTTTTTTCCTTGGAAATCTCTCATCCATTTACCATTATCAACCAGCCACACCGTTGGAAACTTCTGAAATTTCCCATTTAATCTGCAACTAATTAGTTGTCGTATTAGACATCGAGTCATGTGCACGCTAATGTAATTTATATCTCTTTCTATTTACCTAACTTCTAGTTAAGAGTCAACTGAACTCCTACTGAAGAGGAAGCAGCTGAAAGGAAAAGAGTTTCTCTAGATGTCATGCTCTAATACCACGTTGTTTTGGCATCAAATAACCCAATTATGCATGTTGATAATTTCCTTTGTTACATGTATAAAAGATGTTAAAATAGGAAGCCAATGAGTATATGTCGCAAAATTTGGGATATTATTATAAATACAAATAAGAGCTAAAAAATATACATTCATATACAAACCTAAAGTCTAGAAATGAAATCTTTATATATTTCATGCCTACTAAAATATGATTGATCCTGTATGAATAGTCCGTTTTTTTTATATGAAACAGTTTTCTTTTCCGGTGATTGTCAGAGGTGGATGTATGTGCTAGGGGAGTCCTGAATGGCTGGAACTTCTCATTTCAAAGTCAAGTTTTGGCTTCTGATGAATTTTAAGTTACTTCTTTTCATTTTACAGGTCATAGTTGTGTCTGGTGAGACTGGTTGTGGTAAAACAACACAGCTTCCTCAATACATTTTAGAGTCTG
>JAOTQG010120703.1:0-10734 GCA_025631175.1 Iris virginica | reverse complement strand
GATCTATTGAGAATAGATTATGCGTTTTACCACTATACTACACATCGTTGTTTGTGTTTACATAACTTAATTTATTCTCATTCTTTCATTTTATTTTTATTTTTGTTATCAACTTCCATAATATAGAATTATATTCATTGTAATTTCATAAATTAAATTATAAATATTTTTAATGATAAAAAAATTTCTACTTTTATGTTCATTTCATTACCTATCAAAATTCGAAAAGTTACCTGTTTTTTTTTTGAATAATTAATTTTTCATATTTTTAAATTAATTTAAAAAAATAATAAAATTTAACTTTTGATTTGATTTGAATTTTGATCGAGTGACCAAAATCGATCAAAATGGAACCATGACCACTACTGTTACGGTAACAGATATGAGGGAAGATGGAGTTACGACAAGTGTCACCTGCATGGCCTTAAACCCATATTTCGAAAAATCCACTTCTACCTCTCTCTCTCTCTCTCTCATCCAAAACTCTCTCCCTCCAAAACCACAACACACACACGCACAAACTCTTTCTGTGTCGTAGCTCCCAATTTCCTTCTTCTCTTTTTCTTTCTCGCTGCTGCTGCCATGGGGGTAGCAGAGCTAGCTCCGACGTCGTACGACAAGACCAGTTTCAGAACTTCGCAGTCACAGCTCTCCAAATTAGTATCACGTCCCTCAACTCGTCTCTCCAACCATCCCCGCCTCAGCTACCAACACCTCCCTCGGCCATCTTCAACCTGCAGAATCCACTCCTCTCTTGCTCCCAAGTAATCTTCTTCCCATTTATTTTATTGCGTCATTTCCTCGAGCACATTCCCAGTCCCCTGTCCCCCCCTCCCTCCCTCCCACGCACATAAACACTTCATTCATTCAACTAATTAATGATGCAGCCAAGTTCAAGCCCCTGTCTCAGCCGCGCCACCATCCGGCGACCTCAAGAAAAAGCCGGAGTGCTATGGTGTTTTCTGCCTTACTTATGATCTCAAGGCTGTACGATTCTTCTCCTCCCATCAATTAGTAGTCTATTATTACAATTTGATGATTTATTGATTGAATTTTTGTGGGTCGGTGGTTCCCATCAATTGACCCGCCTCATGCTGTACATCCAATCCAACTGATCATACGAGCACAATTAACTGTGGGCTTGGTAAGGGTCGGATTAGGAATACTAGATAATGTGATATGATACTGTTTAACTTATGAGATATTTGGCATCTCATAATTTCGCGATCACTTTAGGATAGTTGTGGAATGAAAAAAAATTAATGCTTTTTGCCATCAACTTGTAGACTTCTAGGGACCGAATTGCTATAACCTTAGCGTTACTGTTTGATCGTGTTGTTGTTTAATAGTATGTATGGTAGGTTTTTGTGATGATTGGAATTACCATGATAGGGATAAATTGGCTTCTCGCCCGAAAGAACCGGTCACTAGCTAGCCGGATTAGTGAGGGCCCTATCCAGAGACATACCGAAAACCATGCCTTTCAAACCAAACGCATTCGAACTTCTCCTAGAATAATTTCCTGTGCGAAATGAAATTCATAGGATATATATGAGTCATGCAAAGGATACATAGTAAGCCTAGTCCATTTCTCAAACCCCCGCTTATTCCCTTGGTGCAAATACTCTGGAACATTTCGGTGGACATTAAGCATGTCAATATAGGTTAAATGAGTTGAAATGGATTGAGTTTCAACAAATAATATGTTGTAATGAGTTTAACCTTTTATAACCCATTTAATTAATCAATCAACTCAATTTTGTAATAAATGGATTAAGTTAAACTCTAAATCCTGAAGCACTAAAAAATAATTTTTACGCATTCTAATACACAAATTTGTGATTAAATGAGTTTAATTGGGTTGAGCTGTTTAGCAGATTAAAACGAGTTAGAGTAGGTCAAATTTTACCTATTTTGACAGGCCTAGTGGACAGTCACACAGATGAGGTGGCCTGATGGACTAATGGGATTCAAAACTTGGGGTAGTGGATGTGATTTGGCCACTAACCGACCCTAAACCGCCCGCCATTCATCATATCGATGGTCACATGGATGACGTAATGTGAGGTTGCACTATATGAACGAAGGAGCTCTAGCTCTACGGGTACTGCCTCATTTCTTTCAAGGGGGAGGTCGGGTCTTCAAGTCTCATGTAGAGCATTATTATTTGCGTTTAAGCTCTACCTCTTAGCTGTTAGCATGATAAACATTAGTCTTTAAGTTCGACCTGTTGTTCAACATTAATAAACAAATCAGGGTTGGTAGAGAAAAAAAAAGTGGGATATTGATGATTGATTATGGGGTTTAGTATTGAATACTGATACATCATGACCTAACGTTTCTTTTAGTAGGGAATCATGAACATCTGCTCTAGAATGGGAGGTTATTTCTTTTGGCAATCCATCTTTATGCAAATTTTGATATCCTAATACTTATTTCACTTCCCTATTCTGTACTTCTCTTTACTTCTCTTCAGTCAGCTTAAGAAATGCAAATTCTCTTGAAGTAATTTGCAGGGCCGGCCCTAGGCGATAATTAGTTAGATGGTTCCAACAATTAAGGAAAACTATAAATTTTGGGCGTATTGAGGAGATAAAGATATTTTTTATTCAATATGAGGAGTGGTGGCAGTGATGTTAGGATAGCACAGACACACAAAGACACAAAGATGATTATATGAAGGGTCCCGATGGTGTAGGAGTGAGAAGGGAGGCCTAAATTGGTGGAGTTTGGTGGGCAAGATATTGTTGGGATAGACTGCCATATGAAAGGCCTCAATCGAGTTGGTAAACGAATGAGAAGCATGAACGAGAACTGAATGGACTATGTCGTTGACACGCTTGATCATACGTTCAGATTTACCATTTTAAGGGGACGTTTGGGGACATGAAAATCAAAAATCAAGCCCATTTGTGGCAAATGATTGAAACTGCTTGTTATCAAATTCACGGTCTAGATCACATTGGAAAGAATTGATATTTCTTTGAAATTGGGTAAAAAAAGAATTGAATTGTAAAATTTTGGAGAAAACCTCATACTTTTGCTTTAAAGGATTCACCCATAAGAATTAAGTATACTTATCAATATAAGAAGCAAAAAGTACTTGAAACCACTCTTACTGAAAACTGGAGATGTCCTAAATTCACTGCGAACAATATCAAATGGGGCAACAGAAGATGAATGAGACTCAAAAAATGGTAGGCCATGTTTGCCTAACTGACAAGAGTGACATAAATGGGAGGTATCCTCCTTATTACAATTAATAAATTGTCTAACATGGAGATTCCTAAAAACAGCTTGGCCATAGGTGGCTATGCCATACATCTGGCGATACTACAACTAAGGAAATAGGAGATGCTGATGGAGGTTTTTTTTTTTGGGTTGACCGGTATTACTAGTATCACGAGTATTACTAGTATTGAAAAATTCCGACAAGTTACCTGACTGAAACGTTGTATGGGAAGTTGCCCCGGTGTCCATATACCAATTGTCTTCGGGCTGCTGGAGGGATAACACATGGAACGCCTCATCAGTTGACCCGCCTCATGCTGTACATCCAATCCAACTGATCATATGAGCACAATAAACTGTGGGCTTGGTATTTTTACATGGCAATATTATTTGGCCTCTCATAATTTCCCAATCACTTTAGGATAGTTGTGGAAAGAAAAAAAGTTTGATGCTTTTTGCCATCAACTAGGATTTCTAGTGACCGAATTGCTATAACCTTTGCGTTATTGTTTGATCATGTTGTTGTTTAATAGTACGTATTGTTGGTACACTTGATTTGAGTCTTTTCACTGACTGTTATATATGTTTCTGTTCAGATGCACTATGTCTTTTGTACACGCTTGACTAATTCGATCTTTCTGTTATAAGTTCTATGTCCTCTGCGGTTTTAAGCTCACGTGTCACCATTTTCACTAGTTTAATTCTGTTGTGGATAAGACACGATATTGTGTCCGTATGAATGAAAGAATATAAAGCTTATGCCTGATTGTGTGAAGCCATCAAACCTTTGCTTTGTCTTGCTTGACGAACAAGGCAATGATTATAGATTGTTCTGCCTTTAGATGGTTACATCTTCAAACTGCATTTGATTATTGAAAATCCAGAGTTATGCAGGTACATGTAACCTACTTTCTTTAGAAAAGGAACGAACAAAAGAAAAGCTAATCTAAGAGTCTCTTTGTGTTTACCATGTAGTTTAAAAATGCGAGTTAGATATTATATGCTTGACCTAATTAGATATGTTTTCTGTTATTTGCTTACAGGAAGAAGAGACAAAGTCATGGAAGAAATTAATCAACATTGCTGTTTCTGGAGCTGCTGGGATGATATCTAATCATTTGCTTTTCAAAGTGAGGAAGTCTTTTAGCCCCTTACAGTTGTTTAGTCCTTTGAGAACATAATTGCCAGTTTGTTTGGTGAAGCCACTCAGGAACTGCCTTAGTCTCATCCGGGAAAAATGGCATGAATATATGTAAAAGAAAATATAAAAGACAAACATAAGAGGGATAAAATATTTCTAATGAGCATAAATAGTAACTTTACAATTCTATGTTGCAGTCCTGTAGAATAGGGAATGACATCGATAATGCTTTTATTCTTTCTTGGTAGGTGAGTATCTCTGAGATATATATTGTCTGGCTTTAAAGGCATTTGAAAAACAATTTCTTCCACTATCCCCATTGGAAAAGAAGAGACACTTAGCTACCCTACTTAACAGGGCAAAGGCTGAGTTGGGTTTAACAAGAAAAACTCTTTAAAACCTGAACGCTATCAAAGTGGTGTGGTCATTGTTGATGATGGTTACACTCTAGTTTAGAGGCACTATTTATCGATATCAAAGTTACGATGACTTTGTGTTCCCAGTTAAAGTTAGTACGGCATCTTTTCCTCTGTATTTTCCATGCCTTGAATGAGGCACATAACTTGGTTTGTTGTGGCAGCTCGCATCTGGTGAGGTTTTCGGCCCAGATCAACCAATTGCCTTGAAACTGTTGGGATCTGAAAGATCATTTCAAGCTCTTGAAGGTTTGGTTCTAGTTAATGTTGACTAGTGAGAAATCAATTTCATGTATTATATTCGATAGACAACTTGAGCACAGGCACCAAATTATGTTATTTTTTCTGAAGAATATGGTTTAATCCTAAGGAACTATATTTTACCTGAAATGAAAAATGAATTCTGGTCTACATTCTTCTAATGAAACATATAAGCAGCCAATTTCATATATCGGTTAATTTCTGATGTTTTTAGCAGCATCCCAGAGGTTGCCAATCCTTCACTACAAATTTTCTTGCTGAAAACCTTGTTTAAAAATTCAAGAAATGTTATCAATGCATCATCAAAAATCTAATGGGATGCTTGAGATGATGTCACAATAATCATTAACTCAATTGGAGGAATACCATAAATAATTTATATTAATAAAGTTCTTTTGACCATAGCCTGGCAACCTTTGAATCATATTAGGTCAATTCCGAACAATTTTCACTTTGTCAATTGTATTCAAAGTTCCCATAGTCTCAAGTTCTACGCTTTTTCTGCTTGAACTTTAAAGATATTGTTTTATAGACTAGATTGTAATCAGCCAACATTAGTGTGATTCTTTTGGTCTTTAACATGCTTGTTGAAATTAACAATTGACTGATATATCTTTATTAGTTTGTTTGTCATTAATATTATATCTTAATCGTGCAGGAGTAGCTATGGAACTAGAGGATTCTTTATTTCCTTTATTAAGAGAAGTGAGTATCGGCATAGATCCTTACGAGGTATTCCAAGATGCCGAATGGGCTCTTTTGATTGGCGCGAAGCCCCGAGGGCCTGGAATGGAGCGAGCCGCCTTATTGGACATAAATGGGCAGATTTTTGCAGACCAGGTGATGCTATTATATATTATCTGAACTTTAACTTCTGTTAGAACAACAGAAAAGTTGACATGATTGTTATGTAATAGGGAAAAGCGCTGAATGCTGTTGCTTCCCCTAATGTCAAAGTGATGGTGGTGGGCAACCCGTGTAATACCAAGTAATTCGGTTTAGTTATCTTGCTTGATTCCCTTGGGCATCTACTTTTCTGTGAAGCTGTTGTGCTAACTCTTTTTCTTTTTTCCTTGCAGTGCATTGATTTGTTTGAAAAATGCTCCTAATATTCCTGCAAAGAATTTTCATGCATTGACTAGACTAGACGAGAATAGAGCAAAATGCCAGGTATATGCGCCTAATTATTGGTTTGTTATGTAATCATTCGGTTCTTTAATCTGAAAAAGTAAATATAAAATAGCATGTGCCTGCAATGCTCTCTGCAGCTGGCTCTCAAAGCAGGAGTGTTCTACGACAAAGTATCTAATGTCACCATTTGGGGCAATCACTCTACTACTCAGGTCAATTAATAGATTTTGTGTAATAACTGTGTAGCCTAGAGATTGGTCAAACTCGTTCTAAAGGTTTGCTTAATCTTGTTCCCAGGTTCCCGACTTTTTAAATGCTAGAATTAATGGAATCCCTGTCACAGAAGTTATAAACGATAGAAAGTGGCTAGAAGAGGAATTCACGGAAAAGGTCCAGAAGGTAAGATTACACAGACCGTCTGTATTCTCTGTAATCTTGTAATAACATACTATTCCTATTTGATGCGATCCTTCTTGTAGAGAGGCGGTGTTCTAATTCAGAAATGGGGAAGATCTTCAGCTGCATCAACTGCTGTTTCCATTGTGGATGGCATAAAGTCCCTTGTAACTCCTACCCCTGTGGGTGATTGGTTTTCAACAGGAGTAAGTACAAGTTAGCTTTGTTGACTGCTATGAAATTGCTTTCCTATTCTTGAAGCATGACATCTATTGCTAGGTGTTCTCTCTACCATCATATCTTTTGGATGCTTTGGTTACTTAACATGGTATCATAGCTCTTGTTTCCTACGGTGTGAGGTTTGAAGCTGGCAGTAGTTTTTCCTGGTATACTAATTACATAAGCTATCTTGTTTGGGTTGTGATGCAAGTTGGTTTATCTTAGATGAAGTTGATTACTTACTCAGCACTTGTGTTTCTAGACGAACAATCATATTTTGTGGACAGTAAACGCACGTGATAGGCACTTGCTTGCTAGGATAAGCCGCATTCATTAGACTCTAATGATTAGGTGGTCATGATAATTACAAACGCATGGACCTCATTTATATTGACAAAGGGCATATCACCTGACTGAGTTTGAGTCAGTCAGTGGAACCGTTGTACATTAGTCCAATCAAACAATATCTGCATCAAATTGAATGCACTGAAACAGCATTATCGATATTACATCGTTTCTTTCTTTTCTTCTTACTTTCTCATTTATTTGAATCTTTCAGAGATTTTATTATTGAGGAAATTTGAATTTGGTTATCTTTCAACAACGAGGGCTTAATTTGTTTTTAGGATGAATCTTCTGATGCAATGACCAACATTTTCTACTTTTTCCCTTTCTATATGTTTTCTGTCCATATGAAAGTATCTCAATTTTTATGAAGGTACTCTTTTATTGATCAAAATATCTCAAATACGGTCACCTACTTTCAACAGACAGTATTAAGGTAAACTAATCATCATTTATGTTAACCCCATAGCTGCATCTCCATCTAAGTTAATTGACCTTGGAGGAAGCAATGAAGAAAGGAAATCAAAGTGCAGAAATCCTCCATGGTTTGAGGAACTATATTTCTAGCATTAAATCCCTCACCACCACCACCGACCCCCCACCCCAGACAGAAAACTTGTGACCTGGTATGATAAAAATAAAGTGGTTATACACAAACGAGCTTATGTAGGAGCATGAGAACCTGATTCATTTGAGGGATTGTTGTTCAATGTTGGAGTAATTTATACCATCAAGGCCTATATGTAATGTGATGAGAGGTTCGTTCCGTATGCGAAGCCAGAATCAAGATGTGGTTTTGAGACTTCTGCTGTTTAGCCCATCTATGAAGTAGATCATTATTCTTTGCCCCTTCAGAGAGAATTGTTCATTGCTGGTTCTCTGTCAAATAAGTGTTAATCTCACAGTACACAGTCAAACAATTGCGAATACGGTTATTGTGTCATTAATTTGACAGTTTTGTTTGCTGATGTAGGTTTATACCAATGGAAACCCTTATGGCATAGCAGAGGATATTGTTTTCAGCATGCCATGCAGATCAAAGGTAAGTGAACCATCAGGGAGTCACTTTTATGTACACAGCTGTATTGAAACATATTGGTCACCTTTGTGAAATTACTTTAACTGTCAGGGAGATGGTGACTATGAATTCGTGGAGGATGTTATTTTTGATGACTACCTTCTTAAGAAAATAAGAAAGGTACAGTTTTTATTTGATTTCATCATGTTTTTAGACCAGTTAAGAACTAAAAAAAATGTTCAATTAAGTGTAAAAGAATGCAATCCCCGGTCAAGAATGAGTAATTATTAATTAATTGTTTTGGAAAGAATCTCTACACAATACAAATTTTTGTTGTTCTGCTGCTGAAAAGAAAATAGTCTTCTTCAAATTCGATGCAAGATAAATTACCTTTAGTGATTCATTAGTTTGACAAGAATTGCCCTACTTGTTAACCCAGACTGAAGATGAGTTGATTGCCGAGAAGAAATGTGTGGCACACCTAACCGGAGAGGTCAGTATCATAATTTCCTTATGTCTTTCTATGGCTAATCTTGTTCATAGGTCAAAACACTTTGAAAGTTGTATGTCCTATGTTGTGGATCAAAAAGGAAAACATGTGTAGACAAGTTCTTTTTGGAGGCACACTTGGGCTCTTTATATCTGCAAAATCTTTATGTTTATGAAGTAAAATGGCTTACATACAACTAATGGGTAGAGCATTGCCCAATTGTTTTTGGAAAATAACAAAGTAAGAGTTGCTGTATCATGAAATTTACAAGCATGTTTCCAAGGTTCTTATTTTGCAAATCCTACAAGGAGAGAGGGATCCCTGTATCACGCGAGATTAAGGGTGCCAACAGTTAATTAGGATGCCACATCCTATCAACTATTTTGACTTCTCTTTGCAGGGAATTGCTGTTTGTGATCTACCTGGGGACACGATGCTTCCTGGAGAAATGTGAGAGTAGCTGCCCAAACCATCGCTGAGAACTCATCTTGCAGCTTCCAAAAAGAGCTCCCAGCTGAAATGTCAATCATAGTTGTGAATTTTGTACCGTTATACTGCAGGGTATGTTTGTGTAGGGAAGAACTTAGCTGTCAATAATGAAATTGGCTTTCTTTTAGAGCCGTTTTGATGACGTTTTGAAGAAACAGCTGCATTGTTTGCAGCTGACCCTGTATACCGCAATGGTTGTCCTTATGTTCAAGCACGTACTAGTTTGGGCACCTGATATTACGTGTAGAGTGTAACTATGTATTTTCTTTGATACCATAAGAGAAGAAAAATGATTCCGAGTCTACTCTTTAGATGGAAACAAATACGATGCTATAATATAGCAGTAAAATTTGAGAACTGGCATTTCAGTTTCAGCTCCTTCATAATGCTACATCAACTGAGCCAGTTATGTTCATTCACTTCACTCTGTAATTTTTATTATTGAAGTAGATGAAAATATTTATGGTGCGTTACTTTCTTACCTTGTGGAGGTGCTAAGGCGCTATCCCTGGCATCCACCTGCCTGGTAGGGCGATCTTCGTGCTCTCTAAAGTATCATTCTATTGCCGAATAGCTGTATTTCTTACATGTCATTGTAGTGAGATAGTGCTCTTGAGCCAGCAATTTCCTTCCTTTCTGTCAATGCAATTGCAAAAGCTGATTCTTCCTGCTGTACTGATTTAAAACCAGATGTCATGGAGCGCGAGGGAAGGACTACCTTTGGTGGCCAATGCTCATTCTGATTTACTGCATTCAGGAGATTGCCAACTTTGCACTTAAAGAGATCAATCACAGAGAGGTAGGTAATGATCTAGCCAACCCATAATCAAATGAAAATTTAGTTACTGCTTTAATTGTCGTGAATATGACATTTTTCTCTCACTATGTCGTTATCATCGGCAATTAAATCGAAACGAAAAGAGTATTTAATTGTAGGAGTTGGGGTTTGAAAATCTAATTCTAACCCATATAATGGGGGGGGGGGGTGTTTAAAATTCGGAGAAATTTCATTCACATCCGTAGCATTAATCCATTTCAAATTTCACTCACGTTTTTAAAAAATTGCAATTTATACATAATTGAATATAAGTAATACAAAATTACCTTGACGTCGATGGCATTTATGGAATCGTTGGTTATCTATCGATTGTTTTTCTCAATTGGTATATTAAGCGCCTAGGTGTACTTAGCAAGATACACCCGTAAGTGGATTCACTCTCCCACTCTTCTCCATTCTCACCTATTAATCTTAATCAATCCCTAAATTTTAGGAATTGCTTTAAAATAAAATATCAGATTTATATAGGGGTGGACACGGTTTGGTTCGGTGCGGTTCCAAGATAAAACCAAGAACCAAACCGGTTAATACACATGGTTTGGTTCGGTTCGGCTTTAGGGGGTAAATTTCACATAACCGGTTTTAACCGAACCATACGGTTTCGGTTCGGTTTTGGTCCGGTTTCGATTCTGTATCGAAGACACTTGAGTTGATGGGCCTTATCTGTTGTTTATTTTAGCCCATTTACAATATATGATTGATATTTTATAATTTAAAGGCTAAAGCCCAATAACATAATGATTGCAAATTACATATAAT
>JAOTQG010120681.1:0-10737 GCA_025631175.1 Iris virginica | reverse complement strand
AATACATTGGTTCGGTTTTTTTCGTTCGGTTTCGTCGGTTTGGTTCGATTGGTTCGGTTTTACATTTTTTTTGCTCAGCCCTAGTTGGTGTTGGAGGAGAGAGAAGGGGGATAATTGGTAGCACACCTTAATTCGTAGCACAGTTGTGGGTGTTGGTGGGGCGGTTTCAAGGTTGGTAGTGGGATGGAGATTGGTGGAGGAGGTGGTGAGATGGAGATTGGTGGCGGGGGGCAGTGGTGGTGGGGATGGCAGTGTAGTTGTAGTATAGTAAAAGGGGTGTTTAATTAACTTTAATAATTAATAAATATTTTTTTAATTATAATAAATTTTTAACTAATGTTTAATTTATAACTTTAATTAATCCTAATTAAAATTAATTTAATTTAAAAAGTAATAAGGTTTTTTTTTTATAAAGTTTCAATTTAGACCCTGAGTTTTACGTGAATGTAAAATTACATAAAGCCTCTTAGAAAACTCACGTGTTATGCACGTGAGTTGAATTTCGTTAGATTTCTAACAAATCCGTCAAAAAAACCCTATTTCGAAACAAAAATGCAACATTAGAACCCATTTCAAAACTTTTGGAACCTGAGAGTCTGTTTCGAAATCCCACGGAAACATTGGGGCCTAAAGTGAGATTAACCCTTTTTTTATTTCTTTATATATAAATGTATAGAAAATAAATAATATATTTTCATTTGGAAAAAGATAACAAAATATCCCATAACATTTCTTCTATTCAAAATGTCCCAAAATTAAATATTCAATAATAAAATCTAAAATTTATAACGCTCGAACACTATTAATGCATGAATTTATTTATTTTTTTTGGTATATTTTCCATTTTTCTTTTGTTTGTGTGTAAATGGCAGCTTGCCAAAATTACATTCTCTTCTCAGTTCACCCTAATCAAGAGTATTATCTTCCTCAAGTATCTACCTTTCTTCATTCACCCAAATCAAATTCTAAAATTATCTTCTGTTTCCCATTCATATCGCCATAATGGTTTGCCTCTCCAAATTTCAGGCATGAAAATCAAATTTTCAAGTAATTTTCTCCCTTTTTTTCTTCCGTTATTGCCCACAATCGATTTTGATTGTGGAATCATTTAAATAATATAAAATTAATAATTTAAAAAGTTTTTATTATTATTTATGTACTTTTATATTATTGAAACTTATATTCGAAAACACAACTTCAGCTTTTCGTGCTGGGCCTCAAAAAACTTTAGAACAGCCCTGACTGCGGCGAAAAGACTATAGAATCCCATTTAACCTCATGAATGAGTTATCTAATCCTTCCCCTATCTGAAACAATCGTTTCCCGACAAACTATCTTAAGATTCTTAAGACAACTACATTTAACAAAGTCCCAACCTTACATTCCTGACTTCAACAAAGCTGTTATTCACTTTTTCCCACATGTTGGTGTGAAGATGGTTCTCGACAATCTACAGAAGAGCCTGCAGTTCATCAATGACAAAATGGAAGCTTCTAGAATGACACTGTATAGGTTTGGAAACACTTCTAAGCATGAAGACCGGCAATTTTGAAGAGACAAATCCATGGAGCTAGGAAATTGATGGGTTTCCGGTAGACTTGGACGAAACCGAACATCCTTATACCTTTTGAGCCTTCAAATTAAGCATTATCAGTGTATTAATTATTATTGCTCATAATGCATAAAAAGTGATTCCATCGTTGAAATGGCGGTGCCCAAGCAAGGTCGTTCACGATGAATACGAATTGGATCGAGAATACGATATCGTGTAATGTTGTGTGATATGATATTATTCATCATATGAGATATATTGATATGGTTATACGAAAAAATTTGTAAATTGTCTTTTTTGCCCCCCTCTAATGGCCGGCCATGATGAAAGAAAGGAGGAAGGGGAAGGGAGGAGAGGAAAGAGAAATTTAAATGAAATTAATGTGATGTGATGTTTATAAAGGGTATAGATATAATTGTAGATGAAAAGTGTGTAATATTAAAATGTGATATGAAGGTATCATATTTAGGATTCGTGATAGAACCTAAGATATCTGGCTGTGTAGTAGGAAAGATCTCCATCAAGTATTGGAACGAGAATTATCAATAAACCTAAGCTTGAAGAATATATGCAAGATCCTAGCTGGAGGAAATTGATCAATCAATGTCATGAAAAGGGTCATCCCATTTCTTTTATTTGCTATAGAGAGAATATCGTTGTTATCTACTGAACCTTCGTGTGGACGACAATCATAAGAAATAAAAGCCCAAACCTTTTGGAGGAATTATTCACTTGTTTGTGCACCTCTTCGGTCTGTGATACATCCCTCGAGGGGGAGTAGTAGGCGCCGAGCTGACTACATAAAAGTGTGTTAAACAAAAGGCATCAAAAATTAGTTTCAGCACATCCTAGTCTCCATCCAAAGCTTTACGATGAAGCCCTTATCAATCTAATCACCACAAGGTAACCACCTGAGCTCCCTGGACAAATGGAAACAAACAATGTGAAGACACCGGAACCAATGGGTTCTGAGCTCAAATTTGTGGTACAAACAGCAACAATAAGAAGCCTTACTAGGTTAGTCTATTCAACCGAAGGTTCACAAAACTAGGCAAACCCAATGCCCACACAGCTAAACAACGAACGAAGTTATAATTGTGAAAAAGAGATCTAACATATCCGATGATGAAACTATCCAAACTGTCACCAAAAAAACAAAGACAAGACGGACAATTAGTAGGTGCAGATAAAACAAGCCCTGAAAAATACAATGGCAGGCGCATTATCCACATTCAGGCCAGCCTACTCGAAGAAAAGACCAAAGAGTGCGACGAATAAAAATATTTATTAATAAGTAGAGATATTTAAATTAATAGTCATGGTTAAATAAAGTTTTTTTAAAAAAAAATTAGGGACTTACATGAAAAAATTACAAAAATGAAATTAAAAGGGAGGGCATTTTTGGTATGCACAAGTTAAAACACATATCACTTGTCTCATTAGTGGCCATCCTATACCATAATATTGAAAATGGGAAACATTCACTCAACTCTTGGGGATGCAATAAAGGAATTGAAGACCAAAAGAATTAAAATGGAGAAGGGTTGAGTTATGAACAAAGCTGAAAAAGAAAAATGTTTGAAGTAAACTTCGGAAACAGACAAAATAAAACCTCCTATAATGCATATTGACACTTGAACGTGACACTTAATTTGAAAGAAAAGCGTACAGAAGTAACTAACTTTAGCGGCTCACATTAAGGTTATCCACCAGACCAATGGTAGGGATCCTTCTATTCCCAGTTTGCTTTCATGGTTAGGTTATGAATTCACCAAATTGCCTCATTCACTAAGGGTTCTCAAAAGAAAAATAATAAAGTCCAGAGTTAGGAACCAATTCTCTTCCATAAAGAAGAAAAATCAATTCATTTTTCTGATTTTGAGTTTTTCATAACTATCATTTTGAACGAACTCGATCTATCTCAGGGTTCCAAGCCCACCCTATGCTTGATATCACAAAAAATTCTGCTCTTGGCACTATTATTATTGTTCTTTGCTATCATTTCGTCACAAAATGGATGGCCAAGATTTTCTTAAATTTGACTTCGCATGTTAGAAGCCCCGAAAGCACTCATGTATGTGCACAAGCAAATTAACTCGTGGAGAAATCCAAGTGTTCTGGACGTTATACATAAGAGACATTGGACTTCATGAAGTAAATGATCGAGCATTGGCGACTCCACTTATATGGTGGAGGCGTTACTGAGGAGCCTCCATGCTCATGCTTGGAACATGGAAGAAGAGAAACAGAGATGACAGTATTTGGATCCACAAACATGCTCCTGAAAAAGACCAGTGTACAGCTTACTGGGATGGGTTGGGATGGGTTGGGATGGGATGCAGTGGTGGCATATGTTTTATTTTCTTCTATAATACAATGTACATAATACTGTTTTCAGGGCACCGCGGAGGGTTTCCGCTATTGAATTATATATCTAAATCTACCTATGGAATACTAACAAGTGTTCTACCAGTACTTGTTAGCCAACCCTATCAATTTTATGTTCTCCATATCCATTTCGTCATCTTTTTTGTTGGTGATGGGCGCACCAAAGGCCTAACTCCTTAAGTGAACGAGGTCTAATTCATAAAATGGAATTGGTTGAATTATTTAGAACGAGTTAAAGTTCCCCTGAAATGTCAAAGTAGGGTAAGCATATCAGCACAGCACATGGGGAATCTCAGCACTTCATGGGTTGTTTTGATTGTCAACAAACACATGCATGGTGTTTCCGTGTAGCTCTGGTATAAGTTGAAATCTTGACAGGAATTTTTACAGCTAGCTTATTAGCAGAATATGAACACTGTCACATAAAAATACAATATGCAGCACCACAGAATAAAGGCAGGTGATACAATAAGTAACTGCCATCGGTCAGATTATTTTACCATATGTTTTGCCATGCTCACCTTGGGGCAGCGAGAGAACCATTTTTCAATCACCAGAAACGCCAATGGAATCTGCTTATTTACCCTGTTTCAAATAGTCATATTAGAAGTAATACTTTTTCTCATCTGTTTGATGCTCAATGTAGTGAATAATACAGCAGAGAGGCAAATCTAGTCACATAAGTGTCGAGTCATGAGACCCAAATCAATACGAGATCAAACTCCAGAGATCCTACTAATAACTGAATTCGGGCATTAGCAGCCTCCAATGATGCATGCAGAAATATATCCGTTGACACAATCACGCTAACCTTTATTCTTATCATGTTTATAAAATAAACCAAAACAAGGACATATAGTAACAACTAGTAACAACCAACTTAAAAGTATTACCATGCATGAACAAGGTGTCATTATCCAACACATTTAAGAATCGGCTGGTTGAAATCTTTGGTTCGTAGTTTGGTGTATATACATATACTCACATATACATATGCAAAATACACAGGCATGAAAAACAAATATATATATGTGTGTGTGTGTGTGTGTGTGTATATATATATACTTGCATATGTTTCACATATTTATTCTCTTTTTCCTGGGGTACCAGAGATATAATCAAAAAGAAAGAAAACAGTAAATGTACCTTCTACTCCTGTTATAAAGTTGGTTCGCTGGAATCTAACCATTACAAAGTTGAGACCTCAGAAGAGCACCAAAAAAGCTCACCACTTTATTTTGGATCCTGTTAGATATATCAACTCCCAATTTCTCTACCAAAAAGAAAGCAAAGGAAAATCATTCGATTGAGTTTCAAATCTGTCTTGTTTGTTCATCATGTTTGCCATCATCACCTTGAATGATCTCGATCTCTTAGGGCTCCAAAGTCACCCTATGCTCAATATCGTCATAAACCTTCTTATCGTGACGCTAATGTTGGCCTTACTACATCTTTCCATCACAAAACAGTTTTGCAAGATATTCTTATTAGATTTTGTATGTTATCATCCCCCAGAAGCTCTCATGTGCTCTAAAGAACGACTCGTGGAGAAAGCCAAGCTTTCTGGATTTTATTCAGAAGAAACATTGGACTTCATGAAGAAAATGATAGAACGATCGGGCCTTGGCGACTCAACCTATATGGCGGAGGCCTTATTAACAGAGCCTCCATGCCCAAGCTTGGAGCATGCAAGAAAAGAAGCAGAGATGGTAATATTTGGAACTATTGACATCCTCCTGAAAACGACTGGGGTACAATGTAAGGACATCGCAATATTAGTTGTCAACTGTAGCATATTTAATGTTGTTCCATCTCTTTCAAGCATGATAGTGAATCACTACAAGCTTAGAGACAACATTGTGAGCTACAATCTTGCTGGGATGGGCTGCAGTGCTGGACTCAGGGCTATTGGCCTTGCCAAGGAGCTTCTCCAGGTTCATTCCCAACTTGCCAATTACACATTTTTATAAATTTAATGTTTCTACTGTACAGAAACATTTTTTTTTGGGAACCAGGGCGCGTACGATTCACACTCTCAACTCAATATTTGTCCCAATTAGACGTGAATCCTTCTTTGACATATCAATTTTATATCGCGTCAAACTTGATAAGGTAGTGCAAGCATCAAAAAATGAATATATACATCTAGCTACCGTGTGTACTATTCAAGTTAAAGTCTCTTCTGTTTTTCATCATATGAGTTGTCTTCCTCGTACCAGGTAGCAATCCGTTTGGAACTTCAAGGAGCGGCAAATTTTCAAATGAAGTACATATTTTCTAGCATACAGATGCCAAACGCCCCAATTCTTTGCCATCATTTCCTTTTTCAGGCCCTTGTAAAGTTTTTATGCAGATCCTAAACGCATATTTTATTAGATTACTTCAATAGAACATCTGGTTAACACTCAATAGTTTTATGTGTTCCAATCAGTCAAGTTACAAAAATATAAGATTATATGTACGTACACTGAAAAAGATCAGACGCAATTTGTAGTTTTTTAATAAGCTTGCATTTTAGAATGGTGGCAATGCCATCTAACTATCTAAGAGTTTTCCTCTAACGGCTTGTTACCATTTGTTTATCTACCTGCACTAAGAAAACGAAAAACAGATTAAAAAACATCCCACTGCAGCAGCTTTCTTTTAGTACTCTGAAATGTCATTTAATTTTTGACAGGTGCACCAAAACTCCTATGCACTAGTGATTAGTACAGAGAACATTACTGAAAACTGCTACCTGGGAAGTGATCGTTCAAAGGTACTAACAAATTGCTTGTTTCGGGTTGGTGGGGTCTCCATCCTCCTCTCAAACCGGCCATCTGATCAGAGATTATCAAAGTACCAGCTACTACAAACTGTCCATGCTCAGACTTCAAGTTCTGATCGTTCGTATAACTGCATTTTCCAAGAAGATGATCAAGAGGGAAAAGTGGGGGTCAATATCAACAAAGATCTTTTGGCAGCAGCAATCACGACTATAGAATTAAATTTAACCTCACTGGGTTATCTCATCCTTCCCCTATCTGAAAAAATCATTTTCCTGACAAACTATATCTTACGACAACTACATTTTCCAATGATCCAGCCTTATATCCCTCACTTCAGCAAGGCAGTTAATCACTTTGTTCCACATGTTGGTGGGAAACCAGTTCTAGATGAGCTACAAAGGAGTCTGGGGTTCAGTGATGCTGACATGGAAGCTTCTAGAATGACGCTATATAGGTTTGGGAACACTTCTAGCAGTTCAATATGGTATGCATTGGCTTATAAAGAGGCCAAGGGCAGGATCAAGAATGGAGATCGTGTGTGGCAGATTGCATTTGGGTCTGGCTTCAAATGTAGCAGTGCAATATGGAAAGCAACAAGGACCGTCAATAATGAAGAGACAAATCCATGGAGCAAGGAAATTGGAGGGTTCCCAATAGAATTGTACAACAATGGATCATTCCCTTACTTTTTTGAACCTTCCAAGTAGTAGTTATCTCTTATCAATGTCTGATATCCCAATACGCAACACTATCATGAATCACGTGTATTACACAAGTAATAAAATATAGAGAAATAACGCCGGCAAGCTATTGAAGGAGAATTGTCAAGCAATGGAATCAGAACGATATTTGAAGAAAGTCGGCCAAGCAATGGAATCAGAACAATAATTCCTTTAGAACGATATTTGAAGAAAGTCGGCCAAGCAATGGAATCAGAACAATAATTCCTTTCTCCGTAGTTAGATGTACAACATAAGCAATACAGTTGAACTTTTGTATCAGCAGACATAATATCCCATCCATTCCAACCAAATAATCCATTTGCCACTTTTAAAAGTCAACATTGGATTAAAAATCAATCTTTATTTCCCATACTTCTGTTACAATTTAGTTTTTTTTTTAAAAAAAAGACTTCATAAACCAAAAACTACTCATGAAATACTAACTGTTATTTTTAAATTGTAACAATAATAACTAATTTTTAAAAATGTAGGAAACGGCTCGGTAGCATGTCCAATTGAATTATTTCTTCGAACAATCAAGTTATTCCAAATAATGCATACTGAATATCTCGTTTCCAGATTCCTAACAAACTTCAGCCTGAATTTGAATGGAATCAAACACTTAATTTAACGGTGGAAAACAGTTAACAGTGTCCTAGAAACAGAGCTACATACCTGGAACATGGCTGATTTCGCCTAATTGACCTTAAACTTAACGCCGCCATCTCTAATTCCAGCAGAGTTTAATCATATTCAGACTGCGAATTTGGTTTTTAAGCAATTGATTGAAGCAATCATATTCATGGCGCGACGCTAAATTTCCAAATTTTGAACCGCGCTAAAAAAAATGCCCATTTCGTGCCCTAACCGTTTTAATTTTTGTTTTTCCAACGGTTTATTCTTTTCCTTTTCCTTATTTTTAGTTCGGATAAATCGCAAAAATGAACCCTGCACTAAAAAAATAAATGGGAGACAAGTCCTTAAATTCAAGATTGTTTGATCTTTATATCCAAAAAATTTAAGTATAATTAGTTTTAAAATCTAATTTGGATACAAATAAATTCGAAATAAAAATAAATAGCATGATACTCCCTCCGTTTCGTTTTAATTATTCGGAAATCGACATAAAACTCTCACAACATGTCACTATCGAGGACAATTAAATCGAAATAGAGGGAGTACTTGTTTATGATGGGGAAAAATTATCAGATTCACTCTTTTTTTTTTTTTCTTTTTTTACTTACTCTTGTCGTAGAGACTGGAGAAAATAAGTCAATTTGACGAAAAAAATGAGTGAGTTGAACGTTTTATTTCCGTCATTAACAAGTGTCATGCATGCTTATTTCTATTTCAACTTTAAATGGATCGAAATTAGAATTGAGTATCGATTGCGATTGATTTTTTTAGTATATGGATTAAAATTGAGCAATCTTGAGTTTAATAACTTTTATCCAAATATTTTTGAGTTTAGAGATTATTTTCGTAATTTGCCCTTTTAGTTTAAATGGAAAGAAATACCCCCTCGATTATTTGAGTCATGTTGTTGATTTTGATTTATAAGTTTACCAATCATTTTTCTTTTGATTTTGGGTTAACTCGATTGAATACCATGGGATGAATATCTTATTAAATTTTACACATATTTTTCAAATTAAATTGAAATATTCTTATTGTAGCTTTCAAAGTTATAAAAACATTTATGATTTAACAAAGTTATCAAAAATAAATAAATAAATAGATAAATGATTGATTACACAGCTTAACACTATTCATTCATCATATGGAGAGTTTAAAAAGTACACCCCAGTTGTGTTATTTTTTATATATACATTTGCTCTATGCCATTATTTTTTTCCCCCTTTGCGAGGATCAATAGTGGTTCCCCACCTACCCCCGGCGTGACTCGAACCCATGACCTATCGGCGATAGGTGAGGCGTCTTACCAACCCAACTGCGCCTCGTTGTCTGCCATGTTTTTTTTTAACAATGAGCTATTTGATTGAATATTATCAGATAAACGTTTGATTAGATTTCACACGTATTTTAAAAAAAAAAAAAAAACCAAATACGCTTCTAAATGTTATAACTTTTTGAACCAAAGTATCAAACAACGGTTAATTTTTAAAATGTGATGCTTATTTTAGAACTAAAAATTGACACAACGAATGGAGTAAGATAAGTTGTCCTGTTTAGGTCACATGTTGGTGTACATGACAATGGAGAAATAAGCTAATTTTCAGTAATGAGTCGATTCCCTTCTCTTCAAAATTGGTCATTGTCTCACGGGCATCTCAAGTGTGCAGCGAAACTTGGAACCAACTAGGCAGCAAACAAAGATACATAGGCGGCTGTCCAGACCTGATTGAAGATTGGCTCTCGATTGAGGTTCGATGGCAGCCTCCAAATGCATGATGGGTTAGAGTGAATGTTAATGGTGTTGTGAGTGCTGGTGGTATGAAGATGTCTTGTGGAGGTGTCTTTCGCAACAGTAATGGAGATTGGCTTGGTAGGTATGGAAGGAAGCATGGCTATGACGGAGTTTTTCGGGCTGAAAACTGCTTGGAATCTACAAAGGTTTACGAGAAGCGTGGGACCGAGGATGACACAAATTCAAGTTCATTCTGACAACAAGGAAGTGGTGGAATTAGAGAATGTTACGGATATGAATCTCTAAGAGAAGCTGAAGTTGTCAAACAACATTAAGGCATTATTAACTCCTGATTGGCACGTCATGGTGGCGCACGTGTTCTAGGAGGCGAACTGTGTAGCTGATAAACTAGCGAAGATGGCGTTGGTTGTGCGGGAAGATTGAATTTATTTTGCGGAAGCTCCTCCATTCATCATGGTTGTAGTTCTTCAAAGAGACATCTGTGGCGATACTTATCTTCGTAACATCTTGGGGTAGTATCTCCTGCCCTCCCCCAAATATAAAGAAAATGGAGTAATATAACATTTGGTCCCTTTACTCACAAAATATATTACTTTGATACCCATCTTGATTCAAACGTTAGCTTGATACTTCCTTCTGTTATCATCGAAACTTCTATGCCAAATTCTTGAAAATGCTCCTAGAAATCCAACCTCTCTCACTCATTCACATAGTGTCCGATAAAATGGATCAAACTAAATTATTCGGATTCACTTTTAACTTGTTTTCAATTCAACCCATTTAATCGTAAATATATGTATTAAATATGGGTTTAACTAATATCCCCACTAGTTGTAGGAGGTTAGCAATGTCCCCATTTTTACTTTTCCAAAATGTCCTCACTTTTTAATTTTTAATATTTATTTGGAGGGGTAAAAA
>JAOTQG010120670.1:0-10738 GCA_025631175.1 Iris virginica | reverse complement strand
CCATTCTCTCTTCTTCATTCAAGTGCAATGTCAAATTCACCAAAATGTAAGCCAACAAGTTCTGACCAATCATCAACTGGTAGCAATGATCCTGATAATGAAGATTTATCACCAAACGAGTTTGAGAAAAAGAGCTTGTTTTTATGAGGCGCAATTATGGTACAATCGTATCACCCCTCATCGCTCTAATCATAAGTTTGGGGAACCACCCTTTTATTGTTCCATGGAGCCATGTTGTAATTGACCAAATCCCTTTCCGCTAACCTACGAGGCCCTTGTAGCTCATGCCAATTATTATACTCATGCCGAAACTTTCACCATCACTCAAAGGTTGGCACATCGTGGTCTGTTCACGTACATGACCAAGTATATGACCGTGTATGCCACTAACGATGATGCCAAGTCCAAAAAAAAACCAGCACAAGGAGGCAGTTGCAGTGCATGAGTGTATTTTGTAAAGTTGCTTTGTTTTAAGCACATTGTAACTCAGATTTCTTAATAAGATCAGAGATGTATTATTATGCCAACAAATTGAAGCATTAGCAGTCAACAAAACAAGCATTTTCATTCAATGAACATAATATTACATGAGCTTCAACCTAAACCATAAGAATTGTTACAACTCTATGGTTCTACTTGGAGCTTTCAATCTCCGAGTTTCCTAACAAGAAATAAAGCCACGAACAGATTAACAAAACCACCAATAGCCTCATTTTACACTTCAAAGTCCCAACTTCTTCGTGGAGATCATCCATCGTCTTGATAAGTTCGGCTGATGTTGGATCGTACCACGCAAAATAACCACAATCATTTACCTTCTAGAAATCAAATATTGATTTTTAATCACAAAACTTTTGCGGTTTACAACTAAAGTCTAGAATCATAGCAACAAACCTTCCAATTCTGACATGTGAGAAACCTTCGATGAGGATTACGAATTGTTGTCGAGGTATACATTTGAACCCGTGATCCGCACCAGCAATTTTGGTTCATCTTCAATTTCTCCTCCCTAATTTAAGAAATGGGGAAGCAGGGAAGAAATAATGAAGACGTTGGCCCTTATTTGAGAATCAGTGGTAGACGTTTACGAGGGGAGATTGAGTATGATATAGCCCTTAGTATTGAATGACCTATTTGCCCAACCAAAAGTGATGTGAGTCCAAATTGATTTTTTTAAAACATTGACGTTAATTTTAAACTCTCATGACAATTTTAGGGCCTAAAATATCAAAAACAATGCTTAATACACTCCTTTGATTATTTGTAATCATACCTCATTTGGTAGGGGTTATGGAATTAGGAGTATAAGTAGTATTATTAATAAAATTATTATTAATAATAATTAGTACTAATTAATAATAATTTTATGTTTAATAGTATAATTATTAATACATTATTAATATAACTTATTCATAAAATTTGATTTTAATGTCTTATTTATATTTATATGGGGTATACCAAGGTATTATTAAGATGAGTAAATGAGGGTATAAGATGCTTATCGGATTTACTAGCTAAAAATAAAATCGTATCACTCCAGCAACGAGTATTCCTTGGAATTGGAGTCGAACCCATCAAAATTCTTGCTCCTAATTCAACTGGGTTCTCAAAATTTCCCGCAAGTTGAACTCTTGAAAATGGCGGTGGCATTCACGGGAGCAACCAACAGATGTAGTAGTAGCCCTGGAGTTTCCACATATTTCTTTCACCTTACCCCCAAATGTTTGCGCAAGCGGTCGCCGCCGCTGCAGCGACGGCGGATTACCCGGGGCAGTGCCGCTCTGTGTATGGTGTCAAATGGGAGGGCCAGTTACTCCGTACCTGGTGATAGCAGCAGCAGCAGCAGTATTGGTCCTAAGATGTATAAGAGGGTGGGTTCGTGTCTGGTGATTCCGCCTTCCAAAGGGAAGAAGCCCAGAGCCATTATCAAGTTCCTTGGTGGTGCATTTATTGGAGCAGTTCCTGAAGTTACTTATAGGTGACAACTTTTCAGATAATAATATCTAACATGTGTCCGTAAGAACATATTTTTAAGTAGAGTAATGCCAACAAGTACACTACAAATTTCAATACAAAAAAGTACTGTTCTAACATGTAATCAGTGGATTAACGTCATCAATTCATGGATTGCTTCGATCGACTAGAAAAGGACACCAAATTGCTTTTTATATGAGAATTTGATATGAATTATAAGCATTTTCCTTTCAAACATATGTTCACATTATGTTTTGTTTCGGTCATTACCCATTAGGCCATTAGCAAGTTCCAAGTTCTATTAGGAGAGTTGTCTACTATTCATAAGTGCTTAAGGGTACATTATTAGTATTTTGCTTCTTTTTATTTTCAGTAAGCCTATTGATTACTGTAGCTCTCAGTTTTGGTAGCTCCATTTACTCCCTTTATGTGGTGTACATTGTTTCCAATCCACATTGACTACAATGGACAACACATTAATGTATGCTGTTGTTTTTTGCTGTAAATTCAGCATTTCCTTGAAAGTGTATTAGTTTGACTTTTTAAACTTAAGTTGATCAGTTTTCAAGCTTTTTGAAACTCAGTCATAGGTAAACCCTAAACGAGTGCCACCTTTTTTATGAATGAAATTACATACCTTTCCAAAGTATCCACCTGAAGTATGCACTTGCATTCTCTAAAACTGGTGCCAAGGGGTATATTCTTGCCAATAGAATTGCTTAAAAGCCAACTTTCTATATTTTGATGAAAAACTGAAAAACTTCTCCATCCGTCCCAAAACGAGTATCACAATTTGCTCACGATCATGAACCTAATGTGACATTCATTTTGGGACGGAGGTTGTATCAATTAGGCAAAAGGAATATGAATTAGATGCCAATTTTACTTTTGTAGTAGCTATAAAGTTGGTATGTGTTTTAGATGTAGACAAGTCACCACCTATTAAGACTATCTGAGTTCATGTTGCTCCTACAATGTTTATGTATGCAGCTATCTTCTTGGGCTTCTAGCAAATGAGGGATATCTCATTATATCTGTACCGTATAATGTGACATTTGATCACTCAGAAGCTGCTAAAGAAGTTTTTGAGAGGTTTCATTCCAGCATGGATGTCATTTTAACATCAGGATTGCCAAATCATGACATAACTGCCGCTGAACTTGTTGACCTTCCTCTTTATTCCGTTGGTCATAGGTAAGTTGATCTCATATCTTTTTGATTTATTTTAATTGTTATGCTTGATCTTGACTTTAAATGTCATCTTCCTTGTTCCTCACAAAAGATTGGTATCTTTTACACAATCAAAATTTACAGGAGTATTAATGTTAATTTTGTATAAGGAGTTCAACGTATCACGTTTACTGTGTTTGCATTTGACATTTCTTACAACACATTTGACTGACTCTGTAATTTTCAAATATTGGAAACATGCCAGTTTTTTCCAGAATCATGTTGAGCTGGTAGAAAATTATGATGATTTAAACTGAATGGATAAATAAAAAGCTCCCGCAGAAAGAGTCATGAGCTACATGAGCTGCAAAACCAACAAAATCTTTTACAGAATGATGCCTAAAATACTATATTTTGGTACTTCTACTTATATATTTATTCTCCGTATACTACTTTTCTAGAACAATACAATAGTACCTGTCAATAAACAATATTATGCTCCTTATTTTAACTTCTGATTACTTGCAATTCATCATTAAATTGAGCACTTTGCAGCTCCTAGAAGTACCTGTCTGTCGTGAAAGTACAGGTAGTAACTAGGAGACCCTTATTATCTTCTTTATTCACTTATTTTGAATTTATACCAATGCAGTAATGGCGCACTACTCCAAGTACTCACAGGAAGCTACTTCTCAGAAAAGATACCAAAGGTTGGTTTCCGTCCTTCATTTATAAGGTGCTAGCTAAATGGGGATAGCACTATTGATTTTTCTTTGAGATAGCGGCTTATCCGTTTAGTTTGTTGAAGGGTCATATGCAGTATATGTGTGTGATTGTTCTGAATTAAAAGAATTACCATTGGAGAGTGAAATTTTTTCTCATTTCTGTTGGAAGGCTAATGCTGTCATATCGTACAACAACAGGCCAGCTTCAGAGGCAGTGCCTTATTTTGAGCAGGTAACTATGCTTCTTAATTTATATTGTACCATAGCATTTTTAGGCTAACTCATTCATCAGTTTATTTTTTTTAATGCTGAAGTTACCAACTTATCTGAAAGTGTAAGCCATTAGAGAGGGCCCTACAATATATATGAAGCTGTCACTTTCATTTTGTTGTTGACTACTGTCCGTACTCTATTTTTGCGCTCTTGTATTTCCCTACTTCCTTTTAAGAATGTATTTTTGAAACATCTTAATATTTTTAAAACCAAATTAACAAAATCACCATTGCTTTTCAAGCAAAGTGTAGAAAAGGGAGGAGGAGAGGTATTAGCCTGGCTACTCTAGCTTTAACAATGAGCATGTTCAGGATTTTCTATCTCAAATCTTTGTGAAAGTTGGGTTGCTATTCTCTATTATTGTTTTCCTTTATTTGGTTGTTTTCTTCTGTATCCAGTCTCTGTTTCAGTGTCTTTCTGTTTTTCTTCTTACCCTCAGTGAAGTTCTTTTGAAAATGTAACAGAAAAATGGGGAAAGGGTTGCATTGCAGCTTTTTTGGAGTCATGATCATCACTTGTAAAACAAAGAGGAGAAAGGGGAGACATTTAAGTACTAGAACTTGGAATACTCATGGAAGGAGGAGCCATCACGTCTTCTTCTGTTGATGCCCCAAAGCGTGATCAAATTCATCAATAGCTGGCTTGTCATGGGACTGTTTGTGAAGTTACCAACTTATCTAAAAGCTTAATCTAGGCGAGAAACACAGTTTACCAAGCTTTAGTACTCCCAGACTTGTGGATACACTCACATATGGATAAATACTATAGTGTGAACAAGTTCTGTTATATAAGTGCCAAAACATGCACCTTCACATTGCGAGTAAATACGAGGACTGATTTGAACACAAGCCTTGCCAAATCATAACTTTGAGACCATGTTAAGTTACCAACTATCTAAAAGCTTAAGGTATGAGAGAGACCCAACAGTCTATATTAAGGTTTAACACTATTTTCCATCATGAAAAGTAAGAAACATTGTTTATTCTGTTGACATGTCGTTATCACGTAAGTATCAATTTTCCTAGTATGCTAAAGTGTAATTCCCTGGGATAGCCTAAAGAGTGTTAGGAACTCTACTTTTGACTAGATCTTCATGATTTTGTCGGCAATATGATCTTCTGGACTTCCCCTTACTGTAAATTCCTTTACTTTGGACTGGCATGTAATTCTTATGGTGATGCATGCTCTTTTCTTGAAGGCAAGGATGAAATTGATTTCCTTTTGGTGGACCTTTTTAGCTTTGTCTGCACATCGTTGCCTTTTCAAATTCTCCAACTTCAACATTTGGTTATGTATACTTTCTTTGCAGTTGGGACCTCTAGTTAGCCAGGTCATGCCTTTGATGGAAGCATCTCCAATTAATTTGGTGGCTAAGACTGCCTCAGGTAATTGCATTCAGAATTCACACTCTGCCTTATCCATTCTGGAAGTTGTGGAATAGAATTCTGTATGCTATATATGTTCTTTATTTTAGAGCAAGTAACATCTGGATGCAAAGTCTTAATGATGCATGCAATAGTTACGTAATTGATGAGAAGTCAGCAATTATAGACATGGCTACAAGTGACAACTACCTTTCCCGTTCGAATAGTTTTTAGGCCCTTTAGTGCTCTTTTAATCTTTGGTATCAGGATTGAACCAGCTCATCTAAAGTGTTAAGCATATAGAGGGAGATCCCAACAGTCTCTGGCATGCTTTAACAAACCCCCAACTCCCCCCCCCACCTCACAATGGAATGGCTACTTTATGGCATCTCACAACAGACCGCCAAGGATTGTGGAAAGAAGGGGTGAAAGTGCGGACAAATTAAATTCTTAGGGTGGGGTGGGGGGTAGCTGCAAGGAAGATGTATGGTATCAATAGAGTCTCTGTGTTGTTCAAACAATGTCAGGGGGTATTTATGGTGCTACTGTGGACCGGGTTACGTGACGGCTCACATGCGACCATGCAGTGTGGTGGCACGCTCCCATGGTCCTTACTTCCTTACAGGCCCTTTATCTCTGGCTAGGCCACATGCCACCACTTGAGTGGTCGACGTGGCGAAGTCCGCTCTCGAGCCTTCGATCTAAAACTCTTAATGAATGCATTAAGGATCTGTGAGTCACTGAGTCCTGCATTATGGATGGCTACTCCTGGCTGTCCCTAACCCTGCAAGACTCCACTTTGTGGGAAGATAGCTGCATGGTATTATTCAGGGTGGATAAATAATGAACGATGACGGCAGCCCGCATATTTTGTGGGTATGCATACAATTAGGTATGAGTTCGCAACTGAGTGGGTGGTCCGATCGTTGGGGTTCAGGACCCATATATCATGCTTTAAGTAACTCCCAACTCCCCTCACATGTGACCCCTACTCACATGTGGGGACATAAACTGAAATGGATCACAGTGAAATGGAATGCCTGGGTGTGGTTGTCCTTGTTACCAGTACTGATATTAACCACCACATTACTTCGTACCAAACCCAGCAACCTCTATCATCATGAAGAGAGAGATGATAGATTTGGATTTTGACTTCGATGGTTTCCACTTTCCAGTCATGATTAGGGCTTGGGTTCTTCATTAGGGAATCAAATTTTTGGGGTTATGTATTGCATTTTGAAGCATCGGGACACGCTTAGGAGAGGGTGGGATTTACAGCGCACTGATGGGAAAAGTGGTAGGGCTCCTAACAAAGTGTGATGGATTTAGTCATTCTCGATGAGTATATGATGTGAATGTGTTTTCATCTTTATTTTGGTTGCTTTATTATGATTTGGTTTGAAGTCTTTTATCTTTTTGTTGTTGTCTTGGTCTATGTAATAATGAAGATTTTAAGGACCGGGAAGATGTTCAACCCTTCTTATAAGCAATGAGGATGGTCATGAATCATGAGTGGTAAGTATTGGCCAGTGGTTCGGGTGGTAATTATATGGGTTAGGGAAGAGGTTATTGGATGAAGAGGGAAAAAAAAGAATGTTGGAAAGAAAAAAAAATGGAAATGAAATATGGTTCAAATACTGTATAAATAGCTTTGAAAGGGAATAAAAGGTTACTATGGTCATTACGGAAATTTTTAATGTTCTTATCGGTGTAATTTTGATAGTGATCATTCAAAAAGGACAAAAAATCAATGTTTGTCACGTAAATAGTAACTTTGCAATATTGATCACATTTATATGGATTTTAACTAAGGTCTAAGGATAATGCTAACAAGTGCCCTAAGGGCAATGGTTAAGCATCCAAAGGAGGAAATTAGGTTGCATTGGAAATCATCAAAAGTGTAAAAATAACAAACATCAATGCTCTCATTCTAATTCCCAATGCCATTGCCTTTCCTATTTGGGGTTTCTTATCAAGTGACCTCAGGGCACTTGTTAGCCTAACCCTGTAATTAAAATGGATCACCAAATTGTTATTTAATCCTTTACATGGGCTGTAGTCAAGGAGTCAAAATTTTTTTTTTGATCATATCAAGATTTAGATAAGGAAACTTTGGGCATGTTTTTGCATCCCAAATATCTTAGCTGGTGAATCTGAGAGTCAAAGTTCTTGTTCTTAACTGAAATTTTCAAAGTTTTGCACATTGTTGCTATATTTATGATTCTTGATTTGACAAATTTTTCCTGCAGCGACATAAATATATTATCCTGATCCTTTTTCATGTTTCCACTTTCTAATACTGTCTTACCACATGTACCATGGAGATGCCTGGAGAGTTCTGCTTGATACGGCTGGAACAATGACACCTGACTATGATCCAGAGGCCATGGCTTCTTTGAACAAATTTGTTGATCAGTTGCCATCCGTATTTAATCAGGTATTTTATTTTATTTTTGATAAAATTAATCAGGTATTTTTTTGCTTCATTCATACACATGTACATGGCATTTTAGAAAGGACAAATCCCTGATTCTTGATCCAGGTCTGGCTTTTCTTATGTGATTGCCTTCATAGTGCCAATCTAGTCATTAGATCTTCTACAACATTCCTTGGTTCAATTACACGACGTTAAATATCTGTGACTTTTGAAATGGACTTGGCCATTTAGGTGGTAAGACTTTGAGTTAGATATAAGTCTGCGAGTCTTAAATCTTGAACTTACCAAATTACTGAAAGGATTGGTTCAAGGAAAGACAAATATTTAAGACGGAGGTAGATGATATATATTCAGGCTTGATAGCTGAGCCTGAGCATGGCCACATCGTATAGGTTTGAGCTAATGCTGCATGATAACCATTGTAATTGTATTATGCCAATCCTTTTAGGAGAAAAGGTGAACAGAGAGACGAAGAAAGAATTAGAGAAGAGAAGTTGCAAGGAACAACTTCTGATTGAATAATATGTTAGACTTTGGAAGTGGATGTGACCTTTCAGTTAGTATGGATTTTAAGACCGAGATGTCCTGCTACTCTTTTATCTTGAACTTAACAAAAATGTTTAACTAACTTCTTCAAGTATTATACAAGACTTTTATGGCTGAAGTAGTTACTATCTTGTAGCTGAGTTCAGTTTCTAAGTCATTTCGGAATGCAAGCAGGGAGATTCGAACCCAAGATCTCCGGAAACGATCTGATAGTTATTTATGTCAAATACATATATAATTTATTTATAATGGTTGATAATCATCCATTCTTGATTAGTAAGTATATTTAAAAACTGATTTACATTTTTCATCAAATAATTGAAAGATAATAATAGTAACTGATTTGCAGTAAACCTCTTCTCTGATTTATTTACAATAGCCCCCTTGTCAATTGTTCATTACAGCGCCGTCAGTAGATTTTTTGATGTCCAAGATATGCTTACAAGGTTACAAATATCCTCGTTCCCTCTTTATTGAATCACCTCATGGCCAGATCATGTGATCAAAATCCCTCACCTATGGTTCACTTACTCCATTTTATAGCTCATATAAGTAAATATATAACTTCTCATTTACTCTTTCTAATAAGATTGCTAAGCTTAAAATGTAAAAGAAAATAAATAAATAAAGAGGAGATCGGAAGATCTTCCAGAAAGGTGGGATGAATCGCCACCGCCATAGCCACCGCTGCCTCACCACTACTCATCCTCGGCAACGACTCATCCTTTCCAGTACCACAAATCGTATGACCCTCATTTTTCTCCTCGGCAACAACTAATCCTTTCCATTACCAATCTCATCTGGATATATCTCTCTCCCGCTTCCCAGCGACACCGGGGGGGGGGGGTTAGTACTGGTTCACGTCACGTGGGTGTAGTTTTGTTTTAGGTTCTGTTTATTTACTAAACCGACTAATTTCTATCATTATCTTGATCTTTTCCTTTTGTCCATCTCAATTTAAATCACTAGTTGAAAATATATTTACTTTTGTTATTTTTGCCAAATTCAATCGTCATTTATTTTGTCTTATGTATATAAAATTTATTTCATCTTAATTATTTTTTAATTTAAAATAATATTGGAAGATGAATTATCTTTTAATGAAAGTAATAACTTTTTACTTATAACTTACTTTTAGTTTTTATCTTGAATTCCTTAATCTAAATTTTCATTTTTCTCTTATTTATTCTGTATTTTAATTTTAAAATTTGTTCTTATGTTTGAACTAGGACTTGAAATTTTGATAATGAAAGTAATAAAATCAAAATGCATATTTTTTTATTAAGGAGTACTCTTCCTTTTCTTTTTTTTCGTGACAAAAACTAAAAGTAAAAATGCATATGGTATGCATGTGCTTCCGTAAGCCACAATTATGCCCTTCAAAAATGATGCATTTGATTTGCACTCACTTATGAATTGTTATTGGCATAAGAATGTGCATTTTGGTATGATGAGGATTAATTTGATCCCCAGCCTATAACTATAACTAGAGGGTATTTTGCACTTTTCACCCTGTACTATTACTTGCCTCGCAGTTATGTGACATTCAACATCAGCGCAAGATTATAACTGATTGTTTACTTTAGGTGGCTCAAGGGATATCAGAATTCAAGCCGACACCATCCGAGAATTGTGATTGTTTTAAAAGATCATACAACGTTGAGCGAACACTACTGGTATTATTGTGCATCTCTGGATGAGCTACTATTATCATTTTTGACTATTTTTCATTTATCGATATATTTGGCATATTTTTATTTCAATGCAGTTGTCACTATTAAATTTTGTTTTTTCATTCAGGTGAAATTCAATTTTGATGCTATTGATGAGACAGATCTTCTTGAAGAGACTTTGAAGCCTCGCGTGGAATCTATAGGTGGAACACTGGAGAAAGTATCATTGAGTGGAAACCATATCACACCGTGCATACAGGTAAATAGATGTGCACGCCTTATTGCTTGTTTTGGTTTCTTGTATGTTAAAATTTCTACATTACTGACACTCAGAAGTGCAGCATTGTCGGTTGTTGTAATGAGCAAGTCCCCTTTCTTCCTCCGTCCTGGCTCGGGATTGATAAAAGAACTTAACATTTATGAGTGTTCGGAAGTCAACTATGCCCTTTCGTATCTAGCATCCTAGCTTATAACAGTCGGTATACACCGTAAAGGATTGTGTTAGTCCCAAAGAGGCCAAAATAGGCTAGAGGGGGGGGGGGGTGAATAGCCTATGAAAATTTTAACTTCTTTCTC
>JAOTQG010120659.1:0-10742 GCA_025631175.1 Iris virginica | reverse complement strand
CCTTTTTCCTACTTCCTCCCTCTCTCACATACATATCAATACTTTTTCTCTCTCTTTATCAAATAATCTCTATATCATATCTAAAATTTATTTTAGATTTTTATATATTTAATTAAATCATTATTTTTTATAAATTATTAAAAATTAAATTTTTAATAGTAGTTATATGTTGTTATGTTTTACTAATTTTCATTTATGTTCGTCCTCTATAACATTGAAACAAGTAAGAACCACTACAGAATGGTTCTTCCAGTATTTTCGTTTCTGTTCGTCCTCTAACTACATTCCAGTATTTCCTTCTATTTGTCGTGTAGGACTTATCAATTATTATATGCTACCAGACCATCCATCTAAGAGTTTTTTTTTTTTTTTTCCTTATATAAATTGGGGCAAAAAATGATAATACCATTACTTTATCGTATCTTACTGAAATTTTCCTACCGAAATTTCGGTAAAATAATGGTAATAAATTTTATATTTTCAATAGTTCGATAACGATAATGATAATAAAAATTTCGGTAAAATAATAGTAATAAATTTTATATTTTCGATATTTTGATAACGATAATGATAATAAAATTTTGAGCTATCGAAACCACCCTAAGAATTTATCCATTAACCCACTTGATACTTCCATGGGACGGAAAAGAGGTTATTGGGCCTCACATAAGGTTTCTGCTTTGAATCTGATGTGCATGCAGTTCAGCCCAAATTTTATACTAAGATTTACAGGCGATAATTTTTGTTCAAATTATCTTTGCAATTATCTTTGCAGTAAAGGGTATAATTTTGGTCCACTGATCGTGTAATCAATCAATCAAGTATTCAAGTTACATCATGAAATTATTGTGAAACACAATTGATTTATGTTTTAGATGAGTGGAATTGATATTTTACCTAATTTTCGGATTTAAATTTCCCACAAGTAGTAGTGCTTTCTAATGGATTTACATTTCTTACATGGAGTGTTTTAAAATACTCCCTTCCTCTATATTATATTGGCAAAAGCTCTAAATTAAAATTTAGCAATTAATATATTTATTATTTTTCTTTTTGTTCACTTTTATTCTTATTAATGATTAATTTAATTTTAAATTGTAATTATTTTACTTAGTAAATAACTTGTAAAGTTAGGGGTATAATATAATATAATGAAAAAGTAAGCAACAGTCAAAAATAAAAAGTTAACCAATAATATAAATGAGACGGAGTGCAATTTTTCTAACAAGCAATCAAATGTACCAGTAAGTAAATACGGGCAATTTTTCAATATATGGCGAAACGGGATAGGCCAGGCAGGCCCAAACCTTGCGATCTGTGCCCAGTAGACCATGTAGACGGAAAGGTCGAAACTACTATCAATAAAACTGAACTGTGTACTAAAGGATAGTACTAGTATCTCTTCCCCCACGACCCTCCACTACTAAAGCTAAGAAGAGGATCGTAACTGCCAATTAACTACCACGTCCCACTACCACTTTAATCTCCAACCCTTCATATTCTCTCTCTCTCTCTCTCTCTCTCTCTCTCTCTCTAGATCTCTCTCTAGATCTCTTCAGTTTCCTCTAGCTCTCTCTCTCGTTCTTGCCTGTATATATATATATATATATAATTCATTCCCCTTCTCAAACCAAATCTTTCTACAATTCATTTGCTTGCATATTTGCCCAGGAGTATTTCTTGGCAATAGAGATAGCACGTACGATTATAACCATCTTACATTAATTATATTTATTTATTTACGGCCACTCGGTACGTACCAAGAAATTAAGATCATCAAGCTAGCATGGCATCTTACTATGGTCTACTGTGCACATTAATGTTAGCCATCATGATCTTAGCCGCCACAAACACATCGCCGATCATGGCCATCGAGGAATTCCAAGTAGGGGATGCTGAGGGTTGGCGACAGCCTGCGCTGAATGAAACCGAGCTCTATAATCATTGGGCTTCAAGGATAAGGTTTCACGTTGGTGATTCCCTCCGTAAGTAGTTACTCCTGATCACTGCTATGAATATATATATGTATGTATGTTTCACCATGCATCTCCTATATATATATATATATATATATATTGCAGAATTATTATATAGTATATAGAAGAACTGGCAAAAAAGTTTATAACTAGTAATTTTTTGTGGGGGGTACGTACGTATGTACATGCATGCATGCACAGGTTTTCAGTACAAGAATGATTCAGTGGTGGTGGTGAACAAATGGGGTTACTATCATTGCAACGCAAGCGATCCCACCTCTGTATTCGACGATGGGAATACGGTTGTGGGTCTTGATAAGGCAGGATCAATCTACTTCATAAGCGGGGATCCTGATCACTGCAAAGGAGGGCAGCGGTTGGTCGTCAAGGTCATCAGTCTGCACCCAAAATCTCCGCCGTCCATGGCGCCTGCACCATCTCCTCATTCAAGTTCATCAGAACCTTCAGTTTCAGTGGCTACGATTTCGGTCATAGTGGCTATAATTGCTGTTAGTCTAGTTGGAGGTCTCGTTCAGATTAATTAATTAATCTGCAAATTAGGTACTAATTATATATAGGATATAGTAGTAATTAATTAAGTATAGGGCGTGCTGCATGCGAGAATTAAGTACTCTATGAACTAGCTAGCCTAGCTATACAGTGTTTGTTCTGAGTTACGGAATTTCTAATTAATTTCCTGATTTTATGTAGTAGTAGGAGTAGTACTTTTGGCTGCTTGATGCATGATCATTAATTTCATTGGAATTATTAATGCTGAAAAGTACAAACTCGATCACTTCCAGATTAGTGTATGCTGCTGCTTATAATTAACCAAATACTACATTTTTTAATTAACTTGGTAGGAGTAATTAACAAGGCACAATCTGAACTTGTAACTTAATTGGATTAGGGACAATTAATATATCAAATTAAGTTTCATGTTTGTACTACTATATAGTACTACTATTTGTGATTTATTTTTCATGGATCGAGTCATAATTAACAAAGAACTTGAATAATGCTCCTCATGCATACCTGCCCAGATTTCATCGTCCGCACGCCCACTGCATTATGTGATGGATGAATGGGCCGCCCGGTGGGGGCGGACCTCAATTAATGCAATGAGGAGGGTGATCGCCCCCTCCCCCAAAAATTCCAAGGACTAGAAAGAAATATTTTTAAATTTTATTTCTCACCTTTAAAATTTTTCTTTTCGCTCCCCTTTATATATATACATAGGATATATATATATTTAGTTTTAATTATGTGCGGTATTTCAAAAATATTTACTTTGTTTATTTTTAATCACTTTATATTTAATAAGAAATAAATTTATTAATAAAAAAAATTCTAATGCTGCCCCCCGAACCCCCAATTAAAAAGTCCTACCTATGCTCTTGTCGGTCAGGTTACTATCACACTGCAAAATGAGCAAGGGTGCGTTTGGATATGAAGTTTTTTAATATATTTTATTTTTGTTTGTATTTTGTGTTGGTTTTAATTTTATAAGAGTTTTACAATTTTACCCTTTAAATTTTAAAAAATTACATAATAATGATGGAGAGAGAAAGAGAAAGAGAGCGATAGTTGTGATTTGATGTGATGTTTAATATGATATAAATATGATATAGGGGTTTGTAAAAATAGTAGGAATAGAGAGAAAAATTGTATTTTTAAAACTTAAGTGGTGAACAAGTTTTTGTAATATTTTTGAAATATTATTCCAAAAACTCTATGACTAAACACAATCCAAGTTGTCTTTGCCACTAACTCGTTCAGATCAGCAGGTCGTGACAGGACCAATCGAATTGTGGCCATCGGACTTCTCATCCGACCAATTTTGCCTGCACCATCTCTTAATTAGCTTAGGAACTTTGAGTTTCATAAGACAATGTTATCGGCTTTCGTCAATTATACATGATATGGGTTGAAACCCATTACAATCTATTTAATTAATGGGTTAATTGGGTTGGGTAGGTAATAAGCTGGATTGGTCTGGATTAATCCATTGGGTTGTAAAATTGTTAGGAGAGTCAAAGCATTCGTGGGAAAGATTCCAGATTTCTTCTACTCCAGTTTCCGTTACGATAGTAACCCGATTCTGCTCTCTCTTTCGGTCAAAGACTGGCCTTCCACCACTGAGAACTGGTCAAATCTGTAGTCAAGGAAAAAGCCAAGGCTCGACGCATTCAATTGTAAACCTGTACAGCTCTATCCACATCCAAATAATTCAAAATTATTAACCAAAAGAAAATTCGCCAGGGAACAAAACGGGAGCTGGACTACTGATGTTTAACCTTGCTGTATAACAGTCGAATCTCATCCCCACATCATCGGTGCCACTTACATTCTGGGAGTTTAGAGAAGCACCGGCGTTCCGACGACTCATCATCGATAATTTTCTTTTCTTTTCTTCCTTTCCCCTTTGATTTCTTGATTAGACCATCCACTTTGACTTTTTTTTTGTTGAAATTAAATCGAAAATTGGTAGAAGGTTGGATGATTGACCGTTAGAATTAACCACTACCACGTCGTTGCCGCTAATAGAGAGCTGGGTTGATCGAAGGCACCGGCTACTCTTAGTTGGAGGCTGCTTTAGAAATGGAGAATGAAGCTTAATCAAAAATGTTTTTGCAAACAACGGGAGAGCATAACGTACCAGTAGCCGGTGACGGTAGAGACATCATCGCATATGGAACATCATCATCCAAGACGACGAATAGGTTGCAGATCGATAGGAAGAAAAAGAGGAGAGATTTTCCTCCGAAAGTACCCCCTCGGGGGAGAACCAAGTTCAGAAGAGAGGGAGTAGTGGGACGTTAGGTTGTAACTTATATTATATTTAATGGGTTAGTAGGTTAACCCGGATTAACCCATTTAAATTAATGGGTTATGATGGGTAACCTATTTCAACCTATTAGTTAATTGGGTTGGGTTGAGTTGAGTTTTAAATAGGTCGACTCGGGTAGGTTAATGTGTTATGAACCCATATTGACAGGCCTAATTCTTATTCAACTCTCTCCTTTCCCTGAAAAAAATGTTCTGAATCCTTCCTTAAACAGGAAATTTTATCGTGGGAGTATATAGTTCCCAAGGCCAGTAAAGTCCTAAGCAGAGATCCATCAGTTCTCTGCGTTAAGAGTATAACTGAGTAACCATAATCAATCGAAAAATCATGGACAGTGGAAATTGGGAAGCAAAACCTTCGAATTCAACAAAATTGTAGTTTTCTACCACAAATTCTCTTTACCATTACTCTTGAAACGGCTCAACTTTCAAAATCTCCAAGAAAAATGAGACATAAAAAGTTTAGTTACTTCCTCATGCTACAACACAGTAAGCCCAAGCCAGGTATATATTTTGTCCCAAAGTATTTCCACCTTTTGGCCCCTCCCCCTCCCTCACCTAACCTGAGTTACACGAGTCTATCTAATCCTCTGATTTTAGTGGTTTTGTGCCGCTATCCTGCGTGTGGCACTCTGATCTACTTCTTCTTCTTTGACTTGTTCGACTGCGATTGAGTGTATGCAGTTCCCTGAGCAAAAAAAAAAAAGGACGTAGGAAATTGTATTAAATGGCTAATCTCTGGAGTCGGAGTAACTGTCATCAAGAATTCAACACTGGAACATAAAAGTATTGTTCATGTATCACTGCTAGTGAAAGAAGACATTAGCAAAAAAAAAAAAAAAACGTTTCTTCTTAATGTTAGTTTGGATCGCAGTGCAGCAAATCTATTTTTACAACAAAAAAAAAACTGCAACATAAGGTTTTTGGTATAACATCATTTAATTTATTGCATGTTCTTTCTGTGAAATGAAAAATTGTGAGTGCAACGTTATCCCAACAGTGGGCACCCCTTGAAAGGAATAATAGAAAACTTGAATCAATAAAATAATGCAAGAACAACAAACCTGCAGCCATTCGTCCATTGATGCATCAGTGGTCCCAGTACCAACTTCCACCTTAGGTGCTCTCTTAGTTTTCTGAAATTAAAGGACCCATAGCCATACATGTAAGTGCCTAGTACAACTTGCGCGGCGATACACTTATAGGATGATTTAAAATATGATACTTCACCTACTCAGTACCAAAGGGAACAATATATTGTATTCACGAATACAAAATCAAATATAAGTACCTTGGAAAGGTTTTGAATCTGACTACGAACCCACAACCCTAGTAGGACAAGAAGTGCAATTCCGAGGGAAATTAGGAAAACAGACTCCACGCTGATAAGGCCACCAGCATCAGTAACTTCAATGGTGCCATTGTAGAAAGTGCTTTGGTAGGGTTGCTGTTCTATCTCGTAAACAATTGTTCCCACAAGATCAAATGTACCAGGCTGAAATGAGGATTACCATTTCAGCACAAAAACTTAAAAAGGAAAATGTCTAGAAATTGCGATAGTTAACCGATCACTTTGACCAAACTAAAATCACACACGAGATGGCAATAAATCTACCTGCAAAAATTTGCTGACAGCAAATATGTAGGGGAAGGTAGCCTGAGCTGAAGGAGGAACAGATGCATTTCTGAATGCCTAGATAAAGCCAAACACTAGCATCAGCAACAAAATGGCTAATTGGACATATCATGATCCTTGTAGAGCAGAATAAGAGAAATACACTATAACCCGACACGGAAACAAGCAGTAAATTTCAAATATAGACATGACAGTTCAAAACAGTAGGCATGAGAGTTCACAATGAAAGATCTAAAAGCAAAAATAATGAGCTGTGACAGGAAAAACAATCCAAATGTGTTTAACATAAGCGCAAACATTTGAGAACATTTAAGTGAGACGGAATGATCAATATTAGCCTCAAGATGACAAATCTCTTTACGAGTATCAAAAGAGTTCATCAATACATATATGCTTCCACATGGATCATTTGACTTTTTTTTTTGGTTCAAAAATAGAGATAAGAAGAGGAAGCAGGCCAATCAAAGTTCCTCAAACAAAATAATTAACTAGTTTTCCTTTTTCAAGTTGAGGGTCCATAAGATGATTGTATGCTATTGTTTCAGCTACATGGTGAATGGTGTACTCAAGAGAAGTTCATCTATAGAAAGATGATTCCATCAGAGTGTTTGATAATTTCTCTTGATTCAGGAATAGAGATAAGACTAGGACGAGCCATTGATACTATATCCAGACTAGAAAAGGGTCCATAAAATCACATGCCATTTTGCAGCCTAAGAAGGACCGACACAACCCATACTGACACAACGATACCGACACAGCTTACACTTTGACACGAAAATTTTCAAAACCTCCAAAATGTAACGTATAAATAAATAAATAAATATATATATATATATATACACACACACACATATGAGTGTATGTGTGTTTTATAATATTAAATTCGAAAGTTTTTTTTTTGAAAGCTATAATAGCCAAAAATCCCAAATCATCAGTTATATGATTCAAAGGAACATATTAAAATAATTCGTTATACTTCGATCCAAGTTACTAAACAACATAGTAATAAGCAAAAATAATAATTAAAATAATTAAAACATAACATAACACTTGTTTTCGATAAGAAGTTTTAATTATAAGTAACTTAACAATACGAGTACTTGAAAATTATAGCTCCTTGTTGGAAAACAAAAGAAACTGAGCAAGTATCATAAAAATAAAATCATTATTTTCAAATCAAAAATAGTGCCTGAATGTTTTACCCCACATATTTCCTCACAACTAAGAGTTCATGCAAATTTCAAGCCAGTCTATATGTAAATGACAGTAAGTCCATCTAGGCTTAAATTGCATTAGCAGGTGCTTATATCTTTTTTGACACGTATTCCATAAGCTAACAAAACTTCCACACCGCATATATATCCCTCTTATAATTTTCAGAAAATGCATTATTACCTGTGCTGAAAGATTTTGCACCAACATACGGTGATCAAAAGGAAGGTGAACACTGGCCTGAACTGCAATGACATTCAGGCTAACTTCTCCTGTTTCATTATCCAGCATTAACAAAAAGAATTCAGGATTGAGATTCCATCCACCATAAAGCTAGAATTATATATATGAGATATGATAAACTTGTAAACTCAATGATAAGCATAATAGTATTAACCACGGAGTAACAAATCGGAGATACGGAGTATCAAAGATTTGTCAATGAGGCAAAATTGACGAAGCTAGTTATAACTGAACAAACATACAACACTCCTGTAATGGAAGAAGAGTACCATCATTTTTCAGTCCAACTAACAGTTCAGATTCCTCCCCAGCTGCCACCGCTGCAAATGAAAGAAACTAAATGATAATTTGCCTTTCGAAAGGACATGGAGGAGAGTGAATGAAGAAAAGAATACACAATATTCTTACGCGTGCGCTAATCATTGATATGCATTCATAAAAGAATCCAACAAGAGAAAGAATACTTACATTTTGATGGATTTTTTGGGAAAACACACACTGTTTCTACACCTGCAGCAGGGCTAAAACTCCCACCCCCAAAATCTTGAACATCATCACCGACAATCCCAAGATCTCCTCCATCATCAACAGCTTCAACATCTGTTTCCAAGTCCGACTGACACCTAGCAACTATGGAGCACCGTCAATTTTGCAGCACAAAATGACTATTAGAATGATATCAGGCAATCTAATCATTATAGTTGCTCATTCAGACTTAAAAATGGAGGCATTAATCCACAAGGATAAAGAATGTGTCTAGGCTCGTGATATGAGTATGATGGTATTCTGGTGAGACAGAGTGCGCTAAACAAGGCCCAAGCCCTAATTATTGAAGGCACAAGTTTTAGATGTCAGAAATTTAAGTTTCTAACTACCATACCAGGACTTTTGACAAAACTATAAGCAACAATGGAAAATCTTGACTTATGCTCATAACTTAACTTTCATATGAAAATCACTTTTATTGTATAACCCAAAAAATCATGCTACAGATCTGAGCTGAGTTTGTTAAGTGACCTTATAGCTCACGCTTACTCTGGCATGGTTTACTTGGAAACTTGCAAGATATGGACCTTTAAATCCATCAATAATAACATGTTTCTCAATCCTCATACTCAAATCAAAAAGGCAGTTGCCTAAAATCGAAAAGTTAGTTTTCGACAATTTAACATATATCTTGTAAATTAATGTAACGATCACGGGAAAGAATAAACAAATTGAAGACTTATTATGATACAATCCGAACAAATAAAATATAATTCACATTCAGGCCATGAAACATTTGAACCAAACAACCTAGGTGATCCAATCAAAATAACATAGCAAGTCAGACTGTTTACAAGCAACTCAAGAAGGAGAGAGAATCCTTTAATTCATGAGAAGGCCGAGTCCAACATTTCTTGATAAGATAATGTGACACAGCCGGTTACAGAATCTATGTCAATCTCAATAAGACCACAGGAAGAGTTAATGGTAAAAAGAGACAGGGAGGAGGGGAGGGGGGGTCCATGTCAATATGTGTTGGCAACCAAAATGATGGAATGATTCACTCGAAATAGTAGGACTGCAGGTAGAAGCCTCAGAAAATATTGAAGTAGATGGTTCCAATCACAAGTACCTTGACTAATACTCCAAATTAATTTCACACAGCTACTTAAGCTTTTAGATACTGCAAATTAATGCAACTACATCATCTAAAAAGAGAGCTAAAAGGGGGGGAAAAAACTGTCTGAAACAATAACATGCATGCAAATCAAAACTATGCACAACATCATAATTTACAGATTACCACATGGCACCAGTGAGTATACCAGTAACCACTACTTTTAAATCAAGAATCGTAATTATACAAAGTCAAAAGGCCAAAGCAGTATCAAATTACCACAATTCAACACAGAGCTCAACAATGACCACAAATTCGAAACGAGAATCATCATTATAAAAAAGTTTGAAAGGTCAAATCAGTATCAAACACCTCAATTCCCCAAACGGAGCTCAACAAAATTCATTTCTACTTCAAATCGAGAATCGTCATTACAAAAACAATTTACAACAATCCATCGACACACAAAGTAGTACGCAATAGAATTCAAACAATAAGTCAACTACAAAACTGAAATCACAAAAACTGGACCGCGAATCAACAGATCAAAGAGATCGGAAATGTGCGTACATACGGAAAAAAGGAATCCAGATCTGAGAGAGGGAACGAACCTTGGAGGAAGGGAGAGGAGAGAAGGAGGAAGAGAGAGAAAATGAAGAAGGAAACCCTAATCGTCTTCATGGTGTGCAACTTCCAGTAAGAGAGAGAGAGAGAGGAGAGAGATTGGTTATATCGATCGAGCTCTGTGAAGAGGAAGGAGGGAGGGGGAGGATGCTTGTTTTTGTTTCGTTTTGGTCTCAGTGTTCTGCGTTTGCTTAGGTGGACGAATGAAATTGCAGTAAAACGTGGCCAGGGCCCACAAGGGTATGTTTGGAAACTGGCGTGTTGGGATTCTTGAACGGGGCAAAGCTTTACATGGAATTTGTTTTTGTGAATTTTGGGGAACATGAAATGAAATGTTCATATTACCTACAAATTCCAAATGCATGTTTGGGTGAAATTTGGATTAAAAATTATATTATATTGTATCACCAAAAAATAATTATCCAAAAATAATTTGAAATAGAAGGGGTGTGTCAATCAAATCTTTTCGATTTGCACGTTCACAAGTTGACTTAAGTTTTTTTATTTTTTTGGCCCAAGGGGGCATGGGAAGGGATCGAACCTGAGACCTTACATACTGTAAAGCTCGGCTCTACCACTGAGCCACCCTTTGGTTCCC
>JAOTQG010120658.1:0-21239 GCA_025631175.1 Iris virginica | reverse complement strand
GAGAGAGAGAGAGAGAGAGAGAGAGAGAGAGGAGGAATTTTGACACGAAGATTCATTCGAGGGATGGCTGGAGATAATGACCAATTTCATTTCATGTGAAGGATTCACATGATTAACGGGTAGCAATTTTGATGTGATGGATTCACGTCAAAGCTTCACTTGTACTTTATAATATTCAAGCATTTCATCTCCACTTGACACCCCCTTAATTAATTTCATCGCAAATTTTTATATTACTTAATTGATCCGATAAACTTATTGCACATGCACTGCAGAATTGTACGTTATATTTTATTCTATTTTCTTTTTTCTTTTTCTTCTTCTTTTTCAAGCTAGCAAAACCAAATTGCAATCATAATGACAAATGCGAATGAACCATGAAATATGTACACAAAAGTTTAATTAGGAGATGCCAAATTAGGCGTTAATTGTTTTATATACATGTATATATATATATGGGCTTATTCCGCTACAAACCACTTTTTCGTACAAACCGTACGAACCAGTTATATCTTAATACATTTTTGTTGTATGTTAGTTATATATCTATATTTTGTAAAATAATGATCCAAAACAAGAATATTTTTTAAAAAATCAACTCAGATACAATTAAAATATACTAAGATATAACATGTTCGTAAATATACAACAAACTAAATAAGATGCGAAGATACAACAAAAATTTAATAAAATACAACGGAGTCTTACTAAAATACAACAAAAAAATTAAAATACAACAAAATTAACGAAAATACAACAAAAAATTATTAAGATACAACGGTTCGCACGTTTATACGATATTTATGATTTATACTGATCACTTTCCTATATATATATGAAGTTGTACTCTGTCGTAATCTGTTTGCTTTATTGGTATCTCAATTATTCACAAAAACAAACGTAGGAAACTTCTATTATATTTCTCAGCTTTGATTAATATATAGCATAGCAAGTAGCTTTCGGACAATGACAATAATTTTTTTTTCCCATTATTAGTAATTACTTAAAACATTTTCAAGGTGCATGCCGCTCAAACTTTGTCCGGTCATATATTATTGTTTGTTGGTTGTCATTTACTTAAAACATGCTCTACGTACCTAGGTATAATATATACATAGGATGTTTGATTTAACAACTATTAATATTGTGCTTACCATAAAAAGTTATTCATACGTTCACATTAATAGCACTTTTACATCATTTAGATATGAATTTTTGAGACATTAAAGTCATAGACATCCTCATGATAAATTGAAATTTTCTATGTCAAATGTTGTGTCATTTCCTATGATTTTTAAAAATGATGCTGATCGAGCGCGGATGTGTTCGATCCACGTGTAGGCAGGACAATGGCTCCAAGTGTGAATTCTCAATTACCTGTTGCAAAATGATAAACACCTAAAGTCATGAGCAGGGCGTGTTCCTCGCTCGTACGCTCCGGCGTGAGAGTAAGTAATCCGTGGGATTAAAGGCTGCAGAACCCTAATTAGCTCTATGAAGAGCGTAAAGAGGATTGCTCACAGATGTATGTAATTGCAATGAGTGCGTGTGTGCTTGTGGACAACAATTGTGTAAAATGATTGAGTGATTACCTTAAGAAAGGTGTAATGAGAGACTATTCATAGTGTTAATGAAGACGACTGAAATGGATAGCCTCCGCCAATAGTGAGGGATCTCACGTAGCCGTTGTATCATAATTCTTTTCTCCTTATTAGGAGGGCTTGTTAGGGGCGTGGCCTGCCCAGTTTGAATAAGGGAAGACTCAGTCTGACTTGGTTAGAGAGATCCAAGGGACGTCTGACACGTACAAGGTGCTCTCTGTGATGAATACTAAAGTTAGGTGTGGCCGCCTTCCTTCTGGCCTCTGGGAAGACAAGGCGGGCTAGACGGCCTGGACATGGCCGCCTAAAGGCAGGAAGTCAACTGGCCGCCCGTGGGGCGGACTGATGTAGTCATGCTGTCGTTGGCCGACTTCTATCCTTGGGTAACTTACCCGTAGGGCAGCTAGCACAAGGGCTCATCTAAGCGGCCACATAACCGCCCGTGGGGCCGAATCATGGATGACCAATGAGGGTCCCTTATCCAGAGATAGCAATGATCCTTGTGGTGGGCTTGCCCGTTGGGCCTTACCATTACTTAGGAATTGGGCCTAGCGCTTGGGCTTAGGCTCATCAGATGCATATCCTAAAATTTAAAGTCCTAGACATCCTCATGATGAATTGAAATTTTTTATGTCAAATGTTGTGTCTTTTTCTATGATTTTTAAAAATGATGCATATCCTAAAATTTAAAGTTTAAAATTTTAAGATTATCTTTTAAATGATTGAGCTAAAATTTTAGAAAAATGACACAGATCATTTAAACTCCCTCAAGACAAAAGCTAGTGAGAGATGTTTTGGTATCACACGACCATTTAAATTGAACCAAGAACATAGTAAGGATAAAAATAAATTTCACTTAACCTTCAATTAGAAGATCTCATTTAATAAACCTTCTATGCATGTTCTTTGTTCCTCTTGATGTGCGTTCCTCTAACGAGTGGGGGCATTTATGTAATCTCTTGTATTTCTATCTCCCAAAAATAAGGTGTAAATAGTCTTTGTTTAAATAACTAATAAGATCTACGTACTCAATAAAAACAATAAGCCGTCCTAGCTCAGCTGGTAGAGCGCACGGCTTTTAACCGTGTGGTCGTGGGTTCGATTCCCACGGACGGCGTCCATCATCTTTTCCTATGATTAACTAATGTTTTTATAAAATGGTCAAAACTTTTAATAAAATCAAACAGAAAATATAGTTAATATGACAATATTAATTATCAATAGTTTTTATAAGTCTCCTTGTATTTCACTCTTTAACTATTGAGTGTTACTATTATGCTTGACATATATTACCCTATTTGTTAAATAAAAAGCATAGCCAGAGAGGTAAATTTGGAATTAAGATCAAAATCCCAAAGTTTTCATAATTAAACATAGCAAAGGAACAATTAACAAAAAAATTAGATAATTAGTGATAGTTTAAAAAGATATGTTGCTTTCTTGCATTATACATAATTGTAGGGTTGGGGGTGGAGGGCAGTTGGTATACCGAACGCCTAGGCACTCGGTGTATTAGGAGTGGTCAATGCACATAAAAACTATAAATTATGCACATAACATAAATATAAAATGCACATAAATTATATCATTAATATGTTCATAATTAGTATGTACATTTTATATTATAATATACTAGCAAAGCTGGGAAAAGCAAAAGTTCACAGGCCAGCCAACCAACCATGTCTCCCACAAAACACTACACCCAATCTAAACAAAAGCAACGCCCTGAAATATTCCAACATCCATATTTAGATAACAGTAGGAGGAGGCAGTGGTTAAGTTGCAATGCATACCTGCAACAAAATACCACCTGAACTTTTGTTCGAGGAGACACTTCTAGGAAGCAAAAAAACACTTGTAACTCGGTGCCAGTTTTTCTATAACTACAAATGGCACTTCTACTGAGTTTCTCCTGGTCATCGAAAATTTGCTACTAATTTGTGGCCTCCTCCATTCCGCCAAGCTCCACGAGTCGACAACTCTTCAGAAGGAAGATTACCGTTCAATGTTGCTTCATACTTTTGAGGAACAGAATGGGAGTGATCAAGTTCCAGAACTGCTGCTGGCGAACTATCACCCAGGCGAACTCTGTTGAACTTGGAGGTTTTCTTTGGTTTCTTACTCCCTTCTCCGGTCTTTTTAGACCCAACTGCAGCTGAATGAGAATCATTTTGGCTTTTCGGTCCTGTTGCAGAATGATTAGTAGAACTCAAGCTAGCCTGTTCATTAACAACCTCGATCTTTGATTTGCCCCTATCAGAACGATACCCATCTTTTGATAAGATTTCTACTACTGTTTCAGAAGGCTTGAAACTGGAATGCAGTTCCTTCACCCTGCTAACAGTACTTTCTGTCAAAGCAGTTCTAGAAGCCTTAAACTCATCATCTTCACACTTTTCCTTGCCTTTCTTAGAACCTTTTTTAGTCTTGTTGGTCTTGCCAGAGCTACTGTCGAGCAGACCATTGCTCATAAATCTTGTACCTGAAGCCTCCAGAAGCTCCTTCTGCTTCAGAGGATCAGGACAAAGTCTGGCCAACTCAAGAATAAGATGTGATAAGCCAAACTGATGCACATACGCAAGATATTCGCCTGTTTCAATTATACCCTGTCGAAATTCTACAGACATTTCTCTGAAAGCAGAATATTTGTCCTCGTCAAAATCTAAGCAAGCACGGATTCTTTCCACCAAAGACTTATTGGCAGTCTGAATATCTTCCACCTTTCGCAGAGGTTGGCTACTTGTGTCCAATTTGTTTGCAGAAATGGGAGGAAAATTAGTTGTATCAGATTTAAGAGCACCTCCAGTTCCAAGATTTTGCAACGAGGACATGTTGGAAGTACGAGCATCTTCAAGTTTCGGAAAAGCCTGGCTACTCGAGATTAATTTGTTACTATTTGCGGCAGAAATAGGAGGAAACCCAGATATGAAAGAGTTGGTAGAACCCCCGTTAACAAGATTAGGAGCCACAATAGAATGGTTGCACTTGTTTATACCAGTTGAATTCCCTGACGAACTACCGGAACTTGTTGATGCAACTGCATTAGTTGTTGCAGCTTTAGATTGTGCAGAGCTAGCATGATTGGATGCCGCACGATTTTGTGAGGTGCTTGCTTGATTAGATGGCCCAACTCCATTCCCAATTGCAGGTCTACCTGTAGAACCTCTGGCTGAAGCAGTTGATGGGAAACGCCCAGAGCTTGATGTACGAGTTGAGGTAGATGTACTCATGGATGAGATGGGTCGCTGATCCACAGCTGGCCAAGCATGAGAAGAATGTAGGACATTTACAGCCCCCTGTCGACGAAGGCGAGCAGCCATACTGTTCTTTCTTGAGGCATCCCTTGATGCTTGCTGACTGCTTCTTGTGGTTCGAGGGAGTGGGGGAAATGAGGACACTTCTAACTGTGCATTCCTGGAGATCTGCCCAGGAGATATCTGGAGAGAATCGAATGTGGTTAATGATGCAAGTGGTCCCCGTATGGAATCAGCTTCTGAGGTTTCTCTGTGATCAGAATCGGCAAGTATGCTGAACGAAGATCCACGAGATATATCAGCAGTTGCTGTCTCGAGACTGGCTTGAATGGCCATGGAAATTTGAGTATCGGAATAATCAGGATGAAATTCCCGTCCTCTTCGACGACGATCTTCCTCAACATTTCGTTGAAACCGGAAGCTTGTTGGTATCTGCAAAGTAAAATAATTAGAAATCAAAAGACAAAGGATTCTGGAGGTATTCATACCGTGAATGATATAAGAAGGTCAATTAGGGTATGCATAAAATGTTGAAATGTACTTGGTTGAAAACAAGCACCTGAAGCACAGCGCTGCGCTTGGAACGAGACATGCGCCCTCCATGTTCAATGGCATTATGCCTCTACAAGATGGAATAGAAAAAAATATAAGAAGCAATGGATATGTAAGATGCATGATGTCAACCAAACTGCAGGATAGACAAAAGCTTTGCCATCACTTACCAAATTGAACATGAAAATTATAGAAGTTTCCAATGATAAAATTTATCACCAAGGATTTTGTTTTTCGCTCATTTCCGTTTTCATTTTCAATTATTCTGCTACTAACCAGTAATCAAGAACCAATCAGAACATTAAAAAAAAAAACAAGAAGAAAGAGAGAATAAACCTTCATTTCAGATTCACTTGTGAAAACCATAAATTTTTTTGCAAGGCAGCTTTCATCCTCACATAAGAAGTGGTCTTTACGAAAATGGGCCTGCAAAAATAGACACTTGAAGTTAGTGTGCAAAGTAAAACATAAAAACAAAAGGTGCACTTTACAAGGTTCACTTCATAACATATATGAAGAGAAGATGACTAACCTCCAATTCGTCATAATTCCTGTAGTATTCATACTGCCCTGGATGTTGCCTGCAGTAGACAAGATAATAGAATGGATATAAGCATTCACTTGGTCAAATGCTAAGCAGAACAAGCTAAAATAAATAAAAAGTGACACTTGCCTTTGGCATATGTGGCAAGTGTAGTGTTCGGTAGACATATGAGTGTACAGCTCATTATCCCCATAAAATGGGGTCTGGCAGAACTCACACTTGGGGTGTCCCGTAAAACCACCTCTTTCGGTTTCATTGCCATCAACCTCTGAGTCACCGGTATCAATATGCTGCTTCAATTGTCCTTTTGTATACAGCTTTTGTTCACATATGAATACCTGATTAGAATTTCCATTTCAATCAGGGACATCATTGTGAAAGACTGAAAGCAAAGTACGGGATGAGATTAAGTTCAAATGAAGAAACGAGAAGTTCTCTTTTCAGCCAAGTATAAGAGAGAACTGAAAATCCCAAAGGTTATTCCAGAACAATATATAGGTAAACAGAGAAAATAGGTCTACCATATAATTCTAACAAAGAAACAGAAAGTTCTCTTTTCAGCCAAGCATAAGCGAGAACTGAAAATCTCAAGGCTTATCACATTACAAGTAGATGAACAATATAGGTAAACAGAGAAAATGGGTCAACCATACAGTTCTCTACTTCCCACAACTCAACTCCGCTAGTATGCATGCATGTGCAGAGTCACAATGGACGTGGATAGAGTTGAGACTTGAGATCAGCATCCACCACTTTGAGACAATAACATTAGAGAAAATGCGAATAGACACATCATGCAAAGCTAATAAACAATAGCAACAAAATAAAGGGTTCATAATCGACATTCTACATTCTATCTATGATGAGGGACGTAAAGGAGTTCCTATTAATTTATACAGAAAAGATATAAATTCATCCTTCACTAAGGCCAAATCTCAAGCAGGTCCACGACATTCTAAGTGGTAGGCTCAACAAATCAACTGATTAAAATTCACAGCGCAAGATTCTTGCATGAAGCTGCCATCAGTCAAGACAAAGAAGTAGCTAGTAAGTCTACACTACTTATAAATAGGAAAATGGCTGCACCTTCCTGGCTTGCAAACACAGACTGCACATAATCAGCTTATGCTGGTGAAATAGATGACCCTTCAGCTGCTCAATGTTCCTAAAGTTCCCTCTTCTTTTTGAGCTTCCCTCATTACTGTCACAGACAATGCATGAAAGCCTGCACATAGCCTTGATCATCTTGTAGTGATCCAAATCATCAAAGAATGCTTGTGCCCCTTCATGATACCAGAACTCACCAACTCGACCATCCCTCGGATCAGCTGGAAAACTTGAGAAGTCCTTTATTATCCTTGTATAATCTCCTAAATCCTGAAGTCAAGGTCAGAAACAATGACATGTAATGTAATTGCTAAACAGGGAGGGTGGGGAAGATACCATAGTATGTAACATCATACACTAATATAAATGAAGCATTATCAGAGTGCCGCTCAAGGAGAACTTAAAATAAGTTTTTGCAGCATCATTTACTTGCAGATAATTAAAAATCTACAAATCAGACAAGAACAATAATATACAAAATTAACTACAAGAATAAACAGGAATATTAGTCATGACCACATCGATATAAAATATAAAAGACGGTCACCTTCGTGACGAAGATGAAACTAGATTCGGACTTGCAGATGCAGCATCGACGATCATCACAAATGAAGCGAAGCCGCACAATGCAGGTGAAGCAGACCTCACGATGACCACATTGTCCATAGGCAACAGACTCAAGTGTCTCGGCACAAACAGCACAGGTGTCATCCATTATCTTTCTTATCTGCCAAAGATTATAGTGAAAACCATATATCAATATTTGAGAAACAGAAGTTCAATTTTACAGGCTTATAGCATTTATCTGTGGACGAATTGTATCTGTGGACGAATTGGCAGAAGTAACAGAGCTTAAGGGGTTAAATCCGGAAAAGAATATACTTAATCCATGAAAATATGACGGCTTTATAGTACTTGATATGACTCGGAGAAAAATACATTTTCATCTTAAAATTAAGGCTGACAGATAACTGGCATACAATCCTTCTGAACTTCCCTTTTCATGCTCAACCCGCTAATTGTTTGGTGGCGTGAAGCATGATCATATTGCTATTCTTGTTCTTATTATTCTTTTTTTTATATGTATTTCTCCTTTTCTTTTGGGTTGTGGGGTGGACAGTGTTCAAAGAAGGATATATTTTATGGTAAGTAAGTGATTGCGGAACATCTGACTACTGTTTCTTTCTTTTTCCTTTTCTTTAATAGAATTTTGATGTCACGTTTACATATACACCAGCATACATACAACTGACGAATTCACTAGGATTTCAGACGGATCTTTTACCATAAACAAAACAAATCATAGGTGGCAATTATAACTCGGCTAGATATTAACTATTCATAATTTATAGACGATTTCTGTAAACAGAAACCAGAGATCACAGAAACCAGAGAAAGAGATATTTTGCCAAGCAAAGTACAGGTGAAGGTTGCAAGACTAGAGAAGGAAATAATCTTTTGGGACAGGAGTAGTATAAATTCTTTTCACAATTAGTAATTTGAATGGTAATGAAAAAAAGACCCTACATTTGCACATTCATTTTTCGTCTCTTCAGGAATTAAAAGTGCAGATTATTAAAACAGTAGAAACTGTTTCCAAACCTACTAACAAAAATTGATTTGCTTATACTGCAAACAAAATGCATTCACATCTAAGGTTGATGAAACGAATCCACTTAAATAAGAGAATGAGTGTACTGAGACTCTGAGAGTTGAAGAATAATACGACCTAGTATTGTAGTCCAAATTAAATAAAAAAGTAACTATTGTGATGAGAGAGGTGCATAGACGAAAAAATCCAAAAGGAAGCACATTTGAGGGATGATAAGCTCTACAAAGAGCCAGGAAAGGACAGACCAAATAGACATGCCACTGAGCATAAAAATGCCCAAATGATAGTTTCGACGTTCAGATCAAACAAAAAATGCGAAAACATCAAAACAAATCCAGGTTTTAAAAAATAATAATGTATTCAACAAAGAAAATTGTCAAGGAAAATAGTACTTCAAACAGTAAGCTTGAGTTGAATCTATGCTACAATTCAAAATTTGCACATTTTCACAAGCATTTCCTATTTCAGTTTTTTAGGTAGACTTATCCTCTCTAAACTGTCAAGCTGACCATTAGTGCTTTGAAAGAAAAGAGGTAGTCACCGCATGTTTGCTGATGCTACCAGATTTGCATGTTTCAGTTAGATGAGTTCTCTTCTCATCAAGTTTTATAAGAAATGGCAGAATAGTACTAATCACCAACTTGGGTTCAAAACGAATGAACATTGATCCAGCTCCAGTTGGGGAGCCAGGAGCTCTTAAGGGACATCTGAAGCAAGTGCCAAATATATTTTTGAGCAGAAGTTCGTAGTCCCTTCAGACAAGAGAAAGAGAGTTTCATTTTCTTACTTCTATGTCCCAAGAAAATTATACATATATATGTATGCATGTACATGTACATGATACCAATTCCAAATTAAGCAATAAGTTTGGTGCAATTTAAAGGACATATAGAGGAGCAGTAAAGGTAGAGTTTTTAAAAAAGATCGACTCAAATGGGACTATCTGGGACTACCAACATAGTAGAGTTTTTGAAATCAGGGATAGTATAAATAGTGCTCTCACTGAACATTTTTTGCAAGTGAGTGTAAGATTCACTTTGTTTTGAGTCTTTACTTTTCTGTGTCCAATTTACCTTGATTCTGCTCCCACCAAAATAAATTCATTCCACCATGCCAACAAAGAATTGTGTATGCATGTGCACAAGAGAGAGAGAGACAGAGACAGAGGAAGATGAGAATATACCAGAAACTCAAATTTGCCAGTAATAGCCAAAATTTACATAAGCATTGAACAACAATTTGAAAAATAAAGAGGAGAAATGCCCATTTGGACACTTAATGGCACATTCTGAATTCATAGGAACAAAAGCTTGGTGCGTGGATTTGGTGACGATTATGAAAAAGGAACTTGGAACACAACTTTAACTGCTTTCTAGGTAACTAAGTAGCTCGAAGTCAAACCATCCTACATTTTTTTTTTGCTCGGCGACGACTCTTTTTTTAATTTTTACCTCTTATGAAGCTTAAACTCCCGACCTCCTACTTGGGAAAGAAGGGTTGGTACTATTGAGCCACATGACCACTTGTTGTCTAACCATCGTACATACTCCTTAATATATTACTCCTCTGTCCCAAAACGAGTGACAAAATTTGTTCTTCAACAAATTTTGACACTCGTTGTGGGATGGAGGGAGTAATTAGTTAACTTTAGCAACCAAACTGGAATTTCCAGCTCAAATGATCAAGTATGTATGAACTCTTTCTTCTGTTCTCCTCAGGAGGATCAAGGTCGCAAACGAATCCTAGGATGCGTCATGTAAAGGACTCTTAATTACTAGCTATCAAATGCCATATCTAGTTCAACTTTTGAACAAAATTATTGACCAAAAAAAATGCTTTAATAAAAATGGAGAATAACCCCCCCACTCCAGTTCACTTCAAAAATATCAAACAATTCCATGTGAAGCAGACTTCAGTACTCCAAAAGACGCACACCCTCACATAAAACCAAATGCAAAGACAAGGGTCTGCGAAATAATAAAACAGCTTAGCAGCTAACAAAAACAATTAGGCAAATTTTTTTTTTAAAAAAAAAGCATGAGCATTTAAATCCAACCACATGTATATCTGAATTATCTATAGAACACAACAATACTATTCCAGTCAATATAAGACGACCTCAAATTACCATTTAACATACATTACTTACGTTGTCGATTATAAAATCTCAGTAAGTATAAGAATATAAAGAAACTATCAATCATTACAAATTCACAAGAACAAGAAGGAAACAAAAATTGTTCAAAGTTTAATCAAGTCACCAGAATAAGTCAAAATGGGACAACCTTTTTGGAGCAAAGGAAGTATTATGTAAAATGTACAGCAGCAAAAACATCAATGGAACTTTGATCTTTGTTAATGCATGACTTATCAGGCTTCAGCATCCACCATTTCAGCACATACAAAAGTTGCCTCTAAAAACAGATTCCAATTAAACACACACACACACACACCTACAATTATATGAAGCACTTATTAACTGTGTTGCGGTCTCTCAAGTGCATGGTAAAATGTAACAGAATCACCTTCTTTTTTTTTTTTTAAGTGAATTGGGAAATGTGCAAGGAATTCGGCTAAAAAAGGGGGGAAATTGTCAACAAAATTTCATCATCATTTCAAGTCAAATTCAAGTAAATGCCCACTGTGAATTTCAAATTCCCCCAAAAATCCTAAATTTCCTGTTCAGAAACCATTCATGCAAATTCACATATCTTGAGGAGAGAGAGAAAAATGGAGAACCTGGGGATTAGGGTTTAGCAAAGACTGAGGTGAGCGGCGACGGCGTTTGAGAGAGATCAGCAGACAAGCAAGTGATCGATCGGAAAATAATTTGAGGGGGAGGGGGTGTGTGGAAGGGGAACGAATTTTATTTAAAGATTTTTATTTAGCTTCTTCGGAGATCTCTATTTTAGTAGTTACCGAGAAACTGCCTTTTCCGATTCCCAGGATAAATAAATTTAAAAAGTGACTGCCCTAGTTTAAAACTCTTTCATTTATTTTTTATTTTTTACTTTTTTTCTATTTATTCTAATACAGCAAAAAATCAATAATAAAAATAAATAAATTAAATTAACATATTATAATTTATGATTAATGTATAATATTTTAATTCATTTTATTAATTTTACTGTTGATATTTTCTGTATATTTAATATTTTCCTTTATTTGGTGTTTGGTTCGTGAATAAAAGTTTATTAAATACTCCATTCTAGCGTAAAAAAATATATATATAATTAATGTTTATTTATTTTTAGAATATCATATTCTTGTATTAAATTTTATTTATATATGCTATGAATTTTAAATTTATATATGACGGCGTAGAATTTTTGGTTAGCGAAAGAATATTCAAAACAACTCTTATGATGAATGTGTCGAGAAGCTGAATGAAGATGGGTGGGAAGAGTAATCATTTCTAATTTTCTACTCCTTCTGTCTTAATTTTTTTGGTTAATTTTTTTATTTTTAATTGTCTCAATTATTTTGATCATTTTATATTTTTAAGAACATTAAATATTTCTTCTTACTCTTTTATCTATATATTGAAGAGTTATCACTTTTTTCAACTTTTTTGGAGTATTATTACATTTGAAACAATATAAATATGGAAAAAAATATTATATATTAAATTTTAATACATTTATTAATAATTCTTAAACTACATATTTTTATCCCCGAGTGAGTATATCGCTGCTCTAAATGATATTTTATCATGTACAACTTGGGTAAATATGTTGCTATATTGGCTAACTTTTAAGTAAACTTGACCCCCTAGTTTTTTGATTGAATTGTGCACTCTAGGTGCTCCAATTAAGAAGTATTTTGTAATGATAGGGGTAACCAAGGGGGTAGAGATGAATTTTACAATACGTAAGGTTTTGGATTCCATCCTTTTCCATGTTCCCTTAGGACAAAGAAAAAAAAGGTTTAAAAAATATATATTTTTTGTAATGATAGCGAAAATTTGTAATTTCTTATTTTACCCTTAATGTGATGTTTTTTATTTTTGAAGAAGTTTCTTATTTTACCCTTAATATGATGTTTGAAAGAGATGGAGAGAGAAAGAGAGAGTATAATAGTTGTGAATTGCTACGATGTTTGACGGAAATGAAGAAAGAAGAGAGAATGTGGTAGTTGTGAACTGAGATGATGTTTGATAAGATATAAAAATATGTAAATTAATATGTACAGTAGAGAAGATATTATTTTTGAAACAAATTAAGAAAAGAAGTAGTTTTTGAAAATATATATATATATATATATATTCCAAAAACCTACCATCCAAACTGATCGTATCGTAGGTGAGAGATAAAATATGGTTTTTGAAATTTACCGATTACTATTTTGACATTTTTTTAAACAGAGCGAGAAAAAGTTTATTGACAAACACATCATATATTTTATTAATTAATCACAATCACTTCCACAAAGTATCATTTCACGCCTTAAATAACTATAAATGTATTTCTTATTCCTGAATGGTGTATTCTAATTGCCTTCGGAACACCTGTTAAGAAACATTAAATTACCTTTATTTTTAATTATTTATAAAATTCAAAGAAATATTAGACTTATGTAATAACTGAAAAAATATATGACCTCCATGGATTAATAATTTATAATATTTTTAAAAAATTGCATTTATATTATCACTGAAAAATATAAATTTAAAATTTAATAAATTTAATAAATACGTAAGTGCTCCAGAAGCACTCATTAGCAAAGACCCATTTGGATCAACAAATGTAAATAAAAGGCTATATATTCAAAAGCATAAAGACCTCAGTAACATGAATAATCATAAGTCACAATACTGCACTTTTCAAGGTCCCATCCCTCTTTTCAACCAGAAGGATTCAGCACTTGCCTGTCTACAAAAAACAGGTTTGGACAGCCAAGCCATTTCTACATAGAGAAAAAAATTACTACTAATAGTCTATGACTGGTGTCTTGTACCATAATAATAATTATTATCATACCAAAACAAATTCTTCATTCGTAAATGTTATAGATCAAAAAAGTTTAGTAATTTAATGGGAAAGAAAGAATTACAAGATAAATGGATACAGTTCAGAAAAGCCAGTTCACGCTGACGTTGCCGAGCCAAATGAAGATTGGGAACTGAGCAAAAGCAATGAGTAGCAAGAGGTAATGACGCTTGCTCGAATCGTAACTCCTGGCCTCTGCAAACAGAACTCTCTTCATTGTCTTCACCAAAAAGATACCCATACTTATGCAAGCCCACGGCATTAGAAAGTAATAAGAGTGGCTCCACATCATCTTCCCTATGACGGCCAAGCACATTCCGGTGAAAGTGTATCCGGAATATGCTACAATGTCCAGCAATGGTGCCTCCCCACCACCCAATGAAAACAAGGACATCTTCAACAATGATACTTGTAGAAACCAACCCAACAACCCCTTGATGAACAGCCAGTTTAGAACTTCTGGAGTGAACCTGCCAGAACATAGAATTTTCAGAAAAAGAAAACATTGCCATGCAGCGATGCATATATATAAACATTTTTAGTCCTACGAAGTCCTCAACAATCATTTCGACAAGTAGTACATAAGAAGCTGGAGCCCCAGTCTATATCTTCGAGTTATCTCTACGCATATCATGATAAGCTCCTTCAAAAACCATGTAGGTTTGACACTCTAAAGACCGAAAGTATACTTTCTTGCTTGAGGAAGTCAAATTAAGTTTTGAATTTCATAGCGTTCAACCTAACGATCCACAAAATTCACTATGAATTTCCCTAAATGAGCGTCACATTAGTTCCTGCTTGTCCGTAAATGGAAAAGTCACTAAGACAAGAGCTGGACCACCTGATAAGCATGGTAAGTGTCAATTTTAGGAGAAATGCACTTCCATTTAGATCTTATAGCTTATATTTCGACGTGGTTTCTATGACACATTTAATAAGTGAATGAAGAGTTTTTGACAGACTACTTTTTCACGTCTCCACCACTCTTTTTCATGATTTAGACACAGAAGTCTAGCTACGGTTGCTCATACGAGTAAAGAAATGGCTATTCAATTTAGAAACTTAGCTCATAGGCAGTTCTAGAAACTACCTTGAGGTGCCCCCACAGAGGAGTTCTGTGGCCTTAGCTCCTGGCCTCAAGTAAAACACAACATTGAGGTCTAGGGTTCAGTTCTTCTAGATTAATATCCTGTCTTTGCTTGAGCAAGGGGACAGGGGACATTACATGGGCCCCAAGGTGGTTTGGTCGCACGGGTGGATCCAATTTGACCCTCTAGTGGTGGCATCTTCCCTTCATTGCAGAAAAAAAAATCAAAAACAAATTTATAAAAAAATATATCAGGTGAGGGGAAATAATATAACTCAGTCAAGGCAGACAAGAAGTTGAATGATTTTCATTTTCAATCCCTTGCATTAGATCTGAAACATGACAGTATCGACAAAAGTAGAGATTAAACTAGTCTTCTTCATTTCCATTAAAGATGTTCTACTACTGATACTTACTTTCCATGAAGACCCAACGATAAGCCAGCTAGAACAATATAGGTACCAAAGGCCATGAAAGGAATATACAAGTCTGGAGCATTTATATCATCGACTGGAGGCTTATATGATAGCTTACCCCCTACTGGTTCTGTAATCCTAGTCCAATGACCCTGGACAGAAGTAAAGTTAGCGCCTGAAATGGGAGAGTGAGTGAGCCATATAAGGGGAAAACAAATTAAGCATGTGCTTACCCGGTGCAGGAATGGAAAAAGAACCACCTTTATTTTGTTCCTCACGTACTGATCATTGAGTTGAAAATAGTATTGTGGATCGGAGAAATACCTGCTTATCTGCAAATATGAAGACAATTACTGACAATGAACAAGATCATATATCAACACCATGTTCTTCATGCATGCCAAATATATCCAAAACTATAACCATACAGTATCACTTGCATCAACACTATTGTCCTCCTACTAGGCATCCACGGCCCACGGGAAGTGAATGGACCAAAATAAATAAAAGTGCAGCATCAAATACACGTATCGGTTCAAATTAGTGGCAAAAGTTCCATGAAGGAGGAGAACCATCGCTCAAATGTTTCCTCGCTTTTTCTTTTTTCCTTTTGTGTGTGTGTGTATGTGTGCGTGCAAGAACTTTTGCTAAATGACGCTTCTGAACATATCAAATACACATTTTATGCCTTGGTGGATATTTCCAATCCACAGTTTGATTCGACGGAAATTCAAGAAAAAGAAAATTGAAAGGAAGGTGAAAAAAAGAAATGAATTATGAAGCTACACTTATCAATACTTCGGACAAACTCTTTATTCCTTTCTTTATTTTGAAAAGAATAATAACAGTAGGTATGACATCTCATTGCCAAAACTCGAATTAGAAGTTAACTTATTTTCATTAATCTTCTTAGTTTCACTTGTACTTGCAAAAACCAAAATAGAAGCAAGCGAGCATAATGGGTTAGTGATACGAGTGCACTTTTGAATGCATATGAGAAACCAAACTCTAATCAAGACTTTCAACCAAATAGGACCAAACTTTTCTTCATACAGAGTATATTTTCGGCCCAACCACACATGCAATTTTGTTTTTTTGGAAGAGTATACCAATATGATTGGAGTCGATACTCATAGAATGGACATCAGTTGAATAGAAAATAATTTCTTCCAAGGGAAAGCAGAACAAGTATCCAGAACATTGATCACCAAGAATGTATAGATTAACTTTAAAGAAACATTGGCACAGTGTTTCCAAAGTAGAAGCAAACAAGCATAATAAGCTGATGATATAAGTGTGGAATAGGATGCATAGTACAAAACTCAAAGCCAGTCAAACAGTAACTTTCCATCTTACAGAGTAAATTTTCAGCCCAAACAAACAAATTTAAGAAACCAAACATGCAATTTGGTTGAAAAATATATGCTTTAGTTAAAGCAATAAAAGGGAGAGAATTGAAGAGAGACAAAGAGGCAGTAGTTTTTATGTAATCACTTACTTCACCTTTCCATTTGTCACCTTGACACTGGAGTTACACTAAGGTACCCTTACTACAAATACTAAAATCTAAGATTCTTTCCTAACACTCCCCCTCAAGTTGGAGCAAAGATATTTCTCATGCCTAACTTGCTTAAAATGGGAAGAAAAATCTTAACTACTAAGACACTTAGTTAAGACATCAGCTAATTGATCACTAGTCTTTAAACAAGGTACACAAATGAGGTCGTTGGAAAACTTTTCCATGAATCATGATGAAGTGTCTAAAAGTGCTTCGTTATGAGCAATACAGATAGCTTCTTTTTTTACATGAAACAACTTCATAGGACCGGTTAGTGGAAATCTCATTTCTGAAAGTAGAGACCAACTCTACAAAATCTCGCTCACAACCAAAGCCAAAGCTCTATATTCTACCTCGGCACTAGATCTGCTTAGTACAACTTGTTTCTTGATACGCCAAGTCACCAAATTCCCTCCAACAAAGGTACAATAGCCAGATGTGGAACGCCTATCATCTAAGGAGCCAGCCAAATCTCAACCAGTGTACCCTTCAAGATCTAACCGACTATATGGTTCGATTAACAACCCTTCCCCCGACTTCAAGTATCTAAAGATGCAATAATTGCATTCATGTGAGGCAAGGCTCACGGGGACATCATACATGTACTAGGTCACAACACGAAGAGCATATGCAATGTCGAGCCTAGTATGTGAAGGTATATATATCTCCCAATTAACCGCTCGTATCTCTCCTTATCCACATCGAGAGGAGAGTGTGCGGGTTTTCACCCCAATATACATGTATCTAACAAGAGATCAACAACATACTTCCATTGAGAGAGAAAGTTCCCATAAGATGATCTAGCAACCTCGATCAAGAAAGTACCGTAAAAAATCCAAGTCTTTGACCTCAAATTCAGTCGCAAAATGTCGTTTAATGGAATCTATTTCACTCCTATTGTTTCATGTTACAATAACATCGTCCACATACACAATCGAGACTATAATCTTTCCCCGTGTCTCTTGATAAACATTCTATGATCTACATTACTATACTTAAATCCAAACTTCACCGTAGCACTATGAATCTTCCACCCAGGCTTAGGATATTGTTTCAACGCATACAATGCTTTCTTGAGCTTACACACCTTCCTTTCGACAGTGTGTGATGAGAAGCTAAAGGAACATTCATATAGACTTCTTCCTTTAAGGTATCAAGCAAAAAGGAATTATTCACATGTAGCTCCTAAAGATTCCATCTAAAATTTACAGCAAAATAAAGGAAAGATCTAACAAAGTTCATCTTAGCACCACGACCAAATCTCAACCGGTGTACCCTTCAAGATCTAACTGACGGAGTTTAATGATGTTGATGAAGAGGAAGAAGCCGAAGACGGAATCGAGGAAGAAGACGACAATAGTGATGAGAGTGACGATAATGATCTTGACGACCTTAGGGTTGATGAAGATAGATCTAATTGATATATATTTACTTGTTTAGTAGTTAGACACATTCTCTATTAAGTAAACCTTAGTTTTAGTATGTTGACTTACTATTTAATTGCTACTTTCTAGTTGATACTTGTGAGTTATCATTTACCATGATGATTAACTTTTAGTAGGCACCCTTTTATATGACTAGTGTTTTTAATCAAATTTGATTCACAAATGGAATTTTTTACTTATTTTAGTTATTAATTATGATTTTTTACTTTTTTTGTTTTGAATCTTACGATTTGATTCGCAATACGTTATTTGGGTATTTCGACTCTCCATAAAGTTCGCGGTTTGTTAACTATGATCATACCTATTACATTGCTTAGTAAAAGTACAACAAATATTTTCTAAAACACCAAAAGAGGGATGAACAGAGTGCTGTCATGACGGCAAAGACTCCAAAGGAGAGCTTGTAGAAGCTTGGTGATCTATTGTCATAGATGCTAAGACATGCAACGCATGCAAACTTCACCCCCACCAATTGTCTCTCCAATCGGTATGTCCTGAAGAACATACTACGAAGATAAAAATAATATTTTTTTTGGACAAAAGAAGAATATTATTGATAAGGTAAGAATGTACAAAGAAAGGTGGACAAGAAATCCACCAAAAACAGCGGATACACATGAAATTACTCTATAACAGCTTTCCAATCTCTAGCTAAATCTCCCAAAGACAAACTCGGAAAAGCGCCAAAACTCTTAGCCCATAGAGAAGATTGCAGAGTAATCTTTTCCCACAATAATGAAAGCGATAACTCACGATTTTTGAAGATCCGAAAGTTTCTCTCAACCCAGATATTCCAAAATAAACCGAAGCAGCACAATTCCACAGCAACAACATCCCTCGATCTACCAAAGCCCACATGGCTAATCATAATGAACTCTTCCACGCTGCGAGGCATTATGGATGTCCCACCCCGTAGTAACCCAAACAACTTGTACTAAAGACTCCGAGCCATATAAACAGAAACTCACTAGCTCTCGTACACATGACACAGACATCTGGAGAGATATACATTTTCGGTTGTCTCCGTTGCCGCCAATCATTAGTGTTCAAACGGTCAAGGACCACTGACCAAGCAAAGACCTTGTATTTAAACGGGACCATGGACTTCCAAATGAAATGGTAAAGAGGGAAGTTAATATGCAAATATGGACGAAGAATTTTGATGAAGGATTCCACGGAAAACGACCCAGTCAGATCAGGAACCCATATTCGCCGGTCGGATTGAAATTCCGAAGGACGCAAAGAGGATAGTTGCAGCAGTAAATCTGCAACCGACATGGACTCTCTATCATTGAGATTCCTCACAAAATGAAAATCCTATGTAACCTGACCCCCTCCCTAACAAGGAAAGTATCAATAGGCGCGTTATGAAAACTGTAAAGTCAAAACAAACGAGTAAAAGAGACCTTAAGGGAAAATTCCCTATACGGTGATCCTTCCAAAACCGGACTCGATTTCTAATCCCAACCTCATAACGAACATGAGAGTAAAAAAGGTGAAAACAACTCGAAATGAACTTGCAGGGTCGAAGATAAAATATTATAGAACATTAAAAGACTTGATAAGACGTCAAGCAGATAAATTTGAAGTAAATGAAGGAACATATATAAATGATAGAATATGTTTGACAGAGTTCAATGATAATGTGGAAGAACAATGGATACATCTGAACAGGATACAGTTCGAGTTGCCGATGGATCCCTTTCACCTATTTTTGGGAAGGGTTCTATTCGTTGTCCTCCGAAATTAATCTTCAACTCTGTATTGCATGTTTCATCCTTTACCTCAAACCTTATATCTGTTAAGCGTCTTACCGAGTCTCTAAATTGTTATGTGACCTTTTTTTCATCTCATTGTGTTTTGCAAGACATAGCGACCGGAGCAGACAATTGGTGGGGGTAACGTTCACAATGGAGTGTATGTCTTTGGAGAATGGCCCTACATCTCCACCTACAGCCCACCAAGTATCTACTAGCTCTGTCTTTACATTCTTGGCATAGACGTTTTGGACACCCCTCTTTTGGTGTTTTGGAACATCTCTTTCCTACTTTAACTAAACAATGTAGTAAGTCTGATTTCCTTTGTGAACCATGTCAACTAGCAAAACACAAATGTTCCTGTTATCCTATTAGTAGTCAAAGGAGCATGACTATATTTTCTGTTATTCATTCTGATGTTTGGGGCCCATCTCGGATTACTGGTCGTTCTCGTTATAGATGGTTTGTCACTTTTATCGATTGTCATACACGTCTCACTTGGATTTATTTGCTTCGACATAAAAATGAAGTGTTTGAATGCTTTAAATTATTTCATGCTATGATTCATACACAATATCAGGGTATTGTCCAAGTTTTACGTACTGACAATGGTACAAAATATACCGAGGGTGGTTTTGAGTCTTACTTGTCTTCTAATGGGATTGTTCACCAAACAACTTATGTCAAAACTTCCGAGCAAAATGGGGTAGCAGAGAGGAAAAATGGTCATCCGATAAAAGTTGCTAGGTCTCTCATGTTTACTATGCATGTTCCTAGTTTTCTATAGGGCGATGCAATTTTAACTGCCTCCTACTTAATAAACCGTCTTCCCTTTACTGTTCTCCAATTTAAAACTCCAGCATCTTTTCTCTCTAACACTTCAATGCACCCTCTATCACTTCGGGTGTTTGGATGTGTTTGTTTTGTTCACAACTCTGCTCCTTCGCATGAAAAATTAGATCCCTGCGCCCTTAAATGTGTCTTTATTGGATATTCTCCAACTCAGAAGGGGTACAAATGTTATCATCCTCCCACTTGTAGAGTTTTTGTTAGTCATGATGTCACTTTTTGGGAGTCGACCCCTTATTACTCTTCAGACTCCTCTTCTCCTCTTCGGGAGGAGAGATATAATGAAGGAATGAATAGGGAGTCTTCTTCTGTTCCTGTTACTATTGCTGTTTGTGTACCTCAGGATTCTCCTAGACAAGAGGAGAGGCATGAACCTCCTAATGTGGAACCGGTTGGCAGACTTGATAGGCCAGATTTGTTGACATACTCCCGCAGACAACATGAAAATGCTACTTCACCCCCTCAATTG
>JAOTQG010120647.1:0-10742 GCA_025631175.1 Iris virginica | reverse complement strand
CCATAATTATCCATTTAGTAATATTCTTATACCTATATATTTTTCCCAATTCATTTCATTATTACTGAATTACATAACATTGTTTCATAAATACTTCCAACCACTTTTGGATTACATTATTCGTTTCATCCCATCTCAGAAGTTCTTTTAACTGAGGATTTTAATTAGCAAAATGTAACATATATCACAATACCAAATATTTCCATAATTCGTAAATACCATATAATATAATAATATATATTTATATTATATTATTTTATTAATTGGTTCGCGGGGTGTTACATAACCTATTCCTCTTCTTGCTATGATGCTGCAAAATTTTCATTTTAAAACAAATTAGATTAAAACAAGAACTTTATGTCAATATTTTCTTGACATTATCACAAATTCACTTACATGCTCAAAGAAACTCCAATTTCGCTCACACCCGAACGAGCTACATATAAGACTAAGAATTTAATGGCGAACTTTTGAAGATTAGGAGTTGAACTACCAAATGAGGCCCATCAATCAGCTGTCAAGTGTTCACATTAGCTTAGTTATTAGTAATTAAACACTAACCTCTCTGTCTAATCGCCATAGTCCTACCAAAGAGACCCTCGGCTTTCGTATAAATTGATATCTCCTCAATGATTTTTATCTTGTAAGGCACCGTCCGGTATAAGCCGCTCAATGCACGAGTACAATCCATCATGAATTTCTTGATCCTCTTCAATTTTTTCATTCTTGTAAAAGAATTCGGGATTCAAGAAGTATTCGGCTGCATGTAGAGGTTGATGTAACGGATATTCCATCGTGCATCTATGACTTCAAAAATCTCTTTGTACTTGGCTTTATCACCGTTAAAAGACTTATCAATTGCTTCCTTCGCTCTGTCCATAGCCTCGTAAATGTACCCACAGGACTTCTCTCGTCATCAACAATCCGAAGAACTTTAATAAGTGGGCAAGTCAACCTAAGGGCAAACTAAATAAGCCTTCAGAATGCAGGACTAAGAATGATCTCTTTGACTTGTTTACCACCCAACTCTTTTGCCCATTTACTTTTGCTCCAATCATCTGACACAAACATGGACCGCAAGTTGGCTTTCAATTCATGAAGCCTCGAAAGTGTGATTGAAGCTGTAGCAAATCGAGTTTTTGCCGGCCTTAGAATCTCTTTGTTAGTGAACTTCCTCATCATGTTCAGAACCCCTGGCGACTATAAATGAAAGAATTCACTTTCATGGCTTTGTGGAGGGTTTTCTTCAAAAGTGTTTTTTTAAAGATATCTTCAAGTATCAAATCCAAGCAATGCGCTGGACACGGATTCCAATAAAGATGAGGATACGTGGCCATCAATAAGTCACCTGCAGTAATAAGAAAAGAAATATGTTCGTATTAATTAAATGTAAACACTTTACATTTGACACTTAAAAAAATTGTACTTGAATAATATTGAAACAACCAAATACATACCGGCTAGCTTGTTGTTCGAAGCGCTATCCGTGATAGCTTGAATAACATAGTCTTTTCAAACCATCTCCACTTTCTTATTTAAGACCTCAAACATTTTCTCCCCTGATTTGGAATAATTTGAACCATCTATTGATTCAATGGACACACTGTCCTTGGGAGAATGCACCAAAAAGTTGATTAAAATTCTCTCTCTCTCTTATCCTTCCAACCGTCACACATTATAAATGCCCTTTTCTTTGCCCACTCTTGTTTGTGCTTTTCCAATATCTCATTAACAAATTGCACCTCTTGTTTCAACAAGGGAACCCTCACCTCGTGAAAGCTCGGTGGTTTCATGCCCGGGCCATATTGCCCAATAGCTTCAATCATAGCATGAAAGCTCTTATAGTTCACCGCATTAAAAGCAATACCGGCATCGTACATCCATCTTGCGATATATGTACATGCTCTATCCCTCAATGGCTTCTTTGCGGCATTATCATCTTCTTCAAGCTTCTTCTTTTTTTTGGCAGCAATTTCGGGATTCGGAGAGAAATAAAGATCAATGACTCCTTTTCTCTTACTTTTACCGGGTGGTGGCATTTCGGTAATAGAAGAAGGGCGTGAAGCCTCACTACTTGGAGTTTGAAGTTTGCTTGTCACTTCAATTTCTGGCAACTCCCCTTCCAAACACACACGATCCCGTTCCGAATTTTTTCCAGCCAAGATATCCTCTTTATTGCTGACTTTTTGAATCATGTATTGCCTCAACTCTTCCTTAACATGGCTGGGACACTTCTTGCACTCACTAGCATTACGATACCCTCCAACCAAATTTTGTTTAAATCGATGTATTCCGGCGGCATTCAGCACCTTCGTGCAATAAATACATTGAAGCTTGTTCTTGTCTTTGCCGATAGGATCAACAATAGAACAATAGTTCCATCCCGGATCTCTTTTTGAACTTGAAGCCATAATTTCTCACTGACCAAAAAAAATATGAAAGAAGAAGAGCAGCAAGAATCAGACAAGAGAATCACATTCTGATGCACCACAGTGTACATCCAAAACAAATGAAAGAAAGAATAGCAGGATTCTTATCTTTTCTTTTGATGATGAAAAAAAAGAAAAGAGAATAACAGAAAAAAGAAGAACAGCAAAGACTAACATTTTGATGATGAAAAAAAAATTGATTTTGCAAGAATAACATTTAGGTTCAGTTTCAGCAACATTTGGTTATGAAGAAGAGAAAAGAAAAGAGAAGAAAAAAAGAATAGCACTGTAGTCTGTAGCGGAGAAGAGAAAAAAAAAAGCAAAAAGAAGAACAAGAAGAGAAGAGCAAGAATAAGAGCAGCAGAGAAAGAAAAAAAAAGAGAAAAGAATAAGAGAATGAAGAAGAGAAGAACAAGAATAAGAAAGAAGAAGAAGAGAAGAACAACAAAGAAGAGAAAAAGAGAAGAGTAGAATAAGAAAGAGGAAGAGAAGAGAAAGAAAAAAAGAAGAGAATCAGAAGAAGAGAACCAGAAGAAGAGAAAAGAAGAAGATAGAAGAAGAGAAAGAGAACAGAGAAAAGAAGAACAGCAGAGAAGAGAAGAGAGATAGTAGAAAAGAAGAACAGAGAAAAGAAGAACAACAGAGAAGAGAAGAGAGAAGAGAAAAGAAGAAGAGAAGAGCATAAACGAAAGAAAAAACAACATACCTGGAAGTACCCTCCTCGTCGGCGGTGGAGGAGGGTCGCCGGAGGGTGGGATGGTGGCGGAAGGGAGTCCTGAAGGGGAGCGACTGACCGTGCTTCTTTCTTCTTTCCTTCGTCATGAATGATTTGAATGGGTATTTTACTTACTATAATAACCCTAAACAAAGCAAAACTACGTAGTTTTAACACTTATCTGTGGAGCCTAGGCGCAATTAGACAAGACACACACCTAGCCAAAAGGCGCGCCTATTCCCTCGCCCGATGAACAGGCCCCGCCTAGACCTATCAAGGCACAAACCTTGCGCACGCTTGTGCCCGGCGCCTAGGCGCGCCTTTAATAACTATGGTACGTGGGCTAGCGAGTCTCATAACCATTTGTTCATGCATTGCTCAAAAGCTCAGGGTATATGGAGTAGACCGTTTGAAATACATGGCGAGTTTTATATTATGCCTCGCGGTGTGGAGGAGTTTCTGCATGATTAGATATTTGGGTTTCGGTCGATTGAGGGATGCTTCTTTGCTGTGGTGTTGTGCAGTCTGATGTAGAATATTTGGATTGAGAGAAACTCTTGGATTTTTAGAAATCGAGAGGTATTGCTTCCATTGTTGAGGGAGATGATCACTGTGCAGTCTTCTATTTGGGCTATTAGTTTTGGTGCTTTTCCGAGCTTGACTTTGGGTGATTTGACTAGAGATTGTTGTTGAGGGAGAAGATCACTGGGCAATCTTCTCTTTGGGCTAGGAGTTTTGGTGCTTTCTCGGGCTTGACGTTGGGTGATTTAACTAGAGATTGGAAAGATGCTATAGCGTAATTTGGGTGTATTTGTTGTTTTTACTTTCGGTGAATTTCTTGTCCACCAATTTTGTATTTTCTTCTCTTATCAATGACATTTCTTCTTTTATCAAAGAAAAAAGAGAGTTTTGGCTGCATCTTGTAGGAAGTTAACTTGTACTAAAGAACTCTGTGTCATACTTATCAAATGGCATGATTGAGAAGTGCCCCATGTCTGGTTTGTCATATATTTTTCCAGGAGAAGGTGGCACTTCTGAACCAGAAAATCCTCCGTTGTTGGAGAATTGACCTGAGACTCGTCATATTGGAAGAGGACCTCACAAATACAGATATGCCTAACTAGCCTGCTTGCATAGACTATAAATAGCCAGACTTGGTCGTCTTTCTTGCCTGTAGCTGTTAGGTTTGAGTTTTGCTCGGACAAACAAATGATATGTTGGCACTTCGATCATCTTTTAGCGAAGATGTGATTGGTCAGACATGCACAATATCAGTTAATAGCTGGCAGGTTCTTATGCACCCTCATCTTTATATCGTTACAGACATGGAGGGGAGTAAAGAATTGTTTACATCCGGTTACTAGTGATATGTTGCTTCAGCATTCTCTAGAGTTAGCGATCTTTTTATCATTCTGCTTGTTTCCCCAAACCTCTGTTTATTGCAAGGAAATGAATGGCATAAATGTGAAACTTAGTTACTGTCTGGATTCTGCTTCTTTCCTCAAATGGACTTGTAACTGCAGCTGCTGAAAATAGAACTAGCTATATGTGTGTATTTAAAGCAAGACTTTGAGAATCTATTACCTCAGATTTGTCAAATTTCTCACTAAAAGGGAGCATGGAGACCACGTTTTTGTAGTTGGAACATGTTTTGGTGTTGTGGCTGTTCAGTTCAGTTCCGTTCTGTTTTCCTTTTTGTTTCTTTCTTTCTTTTTCTTGCTTTTATTTTGTGTTTCTTCAGTTTGGTGTCTGCTTCATCATTTAGAATTACTAGTAAGACTGATATTTCCCCCCTGCAATTCAGAGGATGCATATATTGGAGGCATTGGAGTCTTTTAGCGATATGGGAGTGGCTAATGAGTTACTTCAAGTGGAGCGTGAATTCAATGAGTAAGATAATATTACTATGGCTGACTATTCTTCTTCACTATTGATTATAATGCTGTTTTTTCTTTGTGTTGATGTTGTCTTTGTTTTTGTAAGTGTGCTCTGGCAGACATACTGTTTGGTGCTTAGTAAACGCATCTTCCGTATACGATGGATGTTGGTATATGAAATCAATAGAAGTTCTAGGAGCCCAAAAAACTCAAAACATCTTCTTTGCTTGATTTCCTGGACTAGTAGAACCAAAGTTAGTTGATCATAGGTTTTTACATGGAAGAAGAGGTTGTGTGGAGTCCGTATCTATGTTCCCAAGAAAATTACTCCCTTCATTCCAAAATAAGTAACCTAATTGACTTGCACGTAGTTTTAGGAAAACAATTGACCTAATGAATGTGTGGTTAAAAAGGGGTTTGATTGTGGGTCCAAAAAGAATATGTGGCTACAGTTCAAATTTGGGCTTCCAAAAGAGGAAGGATTCCATAGAGGACACTTATTTTGGAACATCCCAAAAAGGAATAAGGGAAACTTATTTTGAAACGGAGGGAGTAGTTCATTAGCTAATGCTCAGCTTGCCTCTTCGTAGGGTATACAACATCTATGTACTACTATCACTGAAGCAGTGGCCTTGTTTTCACTACTTGATAAATTAATCTATGTGCAACATATTGATAATTTATTCAAAAGTGTACATCTTGTTAAAAGCTGCCACAAATTAACAACATAGATAGTACTGTTAGGTGTTGTTGGTATTGAGTTCCAGGATACCACCTGTTTATAGTTCAGATCATTTCCAAACCAGATTTCGGATTGCCTTCTTTCCTTTGGTCAAGTCCTATTTCGAGCTCTTGAGGCCAGTTCTGAACATTGGGAATTCCATCTATCCAAAGATCGTCATGGCTATGAAAATACTCTTTTTCACTATCTGTCTTTGAACTGGGATGACTCGCACATTTAAATGCTTCGATCGTCCAGCGAGGCTCCTTCCCCTCTGAGTGAATTAGCTTACATACTCTACTGGTATGGAGAAGGTACGAAGTAACTCGACCATAAGGGAGAGGAGTATATATACTTATTATATAGGAGCTATAAACTTTCGGGGATAAAAAGAGAGAAAGTTACCTTGCATCCATTTCTACCTCAATCCGTCCTTGTAGTTAGCTTGGCTAAAAGCTTATGGGTTACTAGATTCATCACACGTGGTTGCATTAGTCGGATAAATCCTTAGGGGCTATCTGGGAGATAACCAGGTGCCTCATACGGCAAGGACACCTTCTCTATAGTAAGTAGTAATTCCGGCTTGTCTAAGGCGAATGCTTTAGTTAGACTTGGTTAAAGTTGGTCCATTGCTCTTCAACGAGAATCAGATGCGTCCCGACCCTTTTCTTCATACCAATGAGTCGGTAGGAACATGCTTAGCATACCCTGAATTTCTGGATTTTCTTATGTCACTGCTAGATGGTAAATTTGCTGTTTTCTTTTTAAAGGTTGGAGGGGACATACCGACATAGACCTTTACCCCAACCCTTATTATTTATTAAATAGGACTGCTAGATGGTAAATTTGCCGTGTTTTTTTCAAAGGTTGGAGGGGACATAGACCTTTACCCCACCCTTATTATTTATTAAATAGGACCTACAAGACTAACATGTAGGGCTTAAAGTCGGGACATATTTTCAACAAGATATCTCCTCATTTTGTCTGTGACGAGATTTGAGCGCCTAACCTCCCATTAGGGAAGAGAATGGGATACCACTTGACCAAGTGGTCTTTGGTGGTAAATTTGTTACTTTAATTGCAGGATTTGTTTTCTAAAGTTCAGTACTTTGTCGTATTTTGTTTCAAGAAGTTCACGCACATTGTATTTTGGTTTGAGAAGTTTACATGACCATTTTGTATTCTTGTTTATTCTTGTTGTCAGAAATGATTATGAAATGTTACTGGCTCTTGATGACAATAATCACCAGCACGGTGGTGCATCTCGTGCTCTGATTAATGGTTTGCCACAGTCAACAGTTCAGGTATGTATTGTACTGATCGGCATAGACATCCATGTCATGTGGTTTTGCGAGGTTAACCTACAATACAGTCATACTTGCTAATGACTAATATTATGCTGCTGTTGCAGACTGATAATCTTGAAGAATGTTCAATTTGTTTGGAAATTCCAACGGTTGGACAAACAATACGCCATCTCCCTTGCTTACATAAATTCCACAAAGATGTAATATCTTACGTACATGCTAATTGCAAGTTTATTTCCATTCAACATATTCTAACTTCCATTTCCAACTCATCACAGTGCATTGATCCATGGCTCAGCCGGAGAACATCCTGTCCAGTTTGCAAGTCGTCCATCTCGTGATTATACCGTGTGGAAATCTGTTGGCTCTTGTCATTTTGCCCCAAAATGCGGCCGTATATGCAGGCTGTGTTAAGGTAAAATTAACGAGAGGGATAATTTGAGATGTTTTTATAGAACAAATGTGCTGAAAATATTGAGGTTTTGCACTTGTTCATGGTCGTGTTCGGCATAGCTTGATCATTGCGGTTGTTTGAGCTTAGCCTCCCCCACATTCTTTTTGGGACAGCTCGGAGCAATAACAGATTTCAGTGAAGGTCGTATCAACGACTATCATCAGACTTTCAGAAAGGATGGAATTTTTGGTAGACAGGACTATCATCAGGCTTACTCACTGGGGCATTTGGAGTGGTTTCAAATCTTTTGATACTGGCATGATCACTGGGGCTTTCAGAAGTCTGTAAATTTCTGGTCTTCACATGTATGCTTCTGCTTTGATGTTTCTTAATGCTTTTAAACCCTCACCCTGTTAATTTTATGCTTCAAGTCATTTTGATGTACAAGTGCTTATTGATCAAGTGTTAAATTTTATGCTTCAAGCTCTTACATCAACGGCTAGATCAAGGTCTGCTTATAGGTACAAACAGAAACTCGACTGAGTGAGAGGCACGCATCTGTATTAGAAGCCAAAAGGTATATGCCTGTAGCTGGGAAGATGAGAGATATAAATAAGGATTGACGGTAAGTTAGCCACTGTACGAGAAATCAGTAGATTGAGTGGCAAAATAATTCCCGGTAGCTGGTTAGCTTTGATAACTCTCTTGAGTTGTCCAACCTCATGGAATGCAAATTGCTCTTATCTGCCTAAGTTTGGTTCATGAATTTGGTACCGGATCTCACTCGGAATAATTTGTCAAAATGTTGTCAGAATCGACAAAGTTCAACCGAATCTAATTATACACGGTTTCCATTATCTTTCTTGTTAGGCTTGGGGTTTGGAACTAACTACGGCCTAACAGGCTTATAGTTTATAGCTGTGGCAATAAAACCATAACCTGGAGTCTGAATTTACCAAGTTTTTTACTGCTATCTTTGATGGTTATGTACATTAGGGTATACTGGATGGAATAGCCAGCTGTTCTGTAGTGAGGTGGATCTTTGCTCATGATTCGTACGGTATTTACGGACATCGTAAATTGTTTACTTGTCTCTTTGTTGGTCTTGGTTTGTTCTGTTTATGCTTAGACTCTAGTCCATTAGGAACTTTTGGCCTTTTTTCTCGAGTCGGAAGATCCCAGCCAGAACGACCCATAATCTACCATAATGGCATGGATTCTCTGACTTGCGTGTTTTTTTTGCTCTTCTCGGTTTATTTCTAGAGGTAAGCTTATAGCTTGTGAGTCACTTGCTAGTCTTCCTCCTATTTTTTTGGTGATTAATAAAATCGAGTAACCATCCCCTCGGCTGCCGTCCTGATTTCTTGAGGGGAAAAAAAAAGTTGGGCAAAGAAACTAGTTCTACACATCTTAAATAAAAGATGTAGACCCTTGACGTGAATCGTTTAAATTTCTTGCTCCGTTACTTAATCTGGCATATTTCGATCAATCCTAGGTTCATTTTCATAGAAAGTCTGATATAGTATTCAAAATAACACGAATTCTCCATTTCCAAATCATCTTAAATAAAAGAATTGGTTCTTTGAGACGTGTACTTTTTGTACCCGTTTACTTGTTTTTGATTACCACGTATTATTTTGGTTCGAATTCTGCAATAAGAATATCTCCCCTAGACCTAGAGTACAAGAAATTTTATGTCCAAGAAAATTATGGAGGCTCATAGTTCGTCCAAGAAAATCACAATCCGTCCCTTCAAACTTTCTGATGTTCATAACTTGATGAAGTACTTTGGCGATGAAAATGTCACCCGATTCACCCGGTACGATACCCTAAAGACCATTGATGAAGCATTAGCCTTTTTGCATGACTACTGCATTCCTCACCCCTTCTGTAGATCCATATGTGTTGATGGTCGTTCAGCCGGGTACATTTTCGTAACTCCCGGACAAGCCGAAGGCCGATGTACTGGTCATGTTGGGTACGGCTTGGCTGCCGCTTATTGGGGACGAGGGATTGGCGGCAAAGCGTTGAAGATGGCGATTTCTGAAGCTTTTGAAGAGTTGCCACATTTGGTGAGGCTGCAGGCTGATGTTTTGAAGGAGAATGTGGCATCCATGAGAGTGTTGGAGAAAGTTGGGTTCCATAGGGAGGGTCTATTGAGGAAGTGTGTCTTCGCTAAAGGCAAGTATTGGGATGTTGCAGTGTTTGGTCTCTTAACTACAGATCCTATGTCTTAATCCTCCCCTTGTTTTTCTCTCTGATCTGAAAAATCATGCCAAATAAAAATAGTTGTCGAACTCATTGTTGGTGACTCATAATTTTTATTTTCGGCTGATATATATTATCTTTTGCAAATACGTTGAAATTCAAAAACGTGATGTTATTTTTGATAGTGCTCCTCCCAAGTGCCTCTTTTCATCTGTAAAAACTTCTCTCGCTAATGAGCAATTCACTAATACGGTCATGAAGTTTTCATTGGGAAGGCCATCGATGATTGATATTCGAAATCACATAATCCAAGCTTGAAAAGGTTACAGGCTCTTTCGATGCAGGATTGCTCGACCTGAGGCATGTAACGGTCAGATTGGCTTCGAAAGAAGATCTGGTTAGTGTTGGAAAATGTGGGTTTCCCACATTTATGGGTGAATGAGATTTAATCCCACATTTGTGTGTTTATGGCCTAAACCTTTTGGTCAAGGTATTAATTAATCTCATTCATTCCGCAATTGACCGGTGATATATAAAGGGATACACTCAGCCATTGCAAGGAGAACGAAAAAAATTCTGGCCTACTTCATACACCGGTGTTCATCTGATATTTATTTTAGTTCGTTGGCGAGACATACTAGTGCTAGGGTGACTTCGCATATCCGTTGTATCCTGGGAAACGGTTGCCAACAGATCCTCTAAGCACAATCGGTAGATGGACAATATTGTTTTAAGGAAATCGTTCAAACGAGCCTCAAATTTTCTTTATTTTGGTTCTTAGTTGTATTCTGTCATTTGCATACTCAGATTAATATTGTCCAACAGTTAGGGCCCTTTCGCGTGAGAGCCAAATGGCTAATGCATGCATGCATGTAGGGCTGTAAATGAGCCGAATCGAGTCGAATTTTTACGAACTCGAGTCGAGCTTTTCACATTATTTTTACGAGTCGAACTTTCACGAATTCGAGTCGAACCTAAAATTAATGAGCTTGGCTTGGCTCGCGACGAACTCGCAAGCTGCTCGCGAGCGTTCGCGAGTCATGCATTTTATAGACTTGACGAATTTTTTTACGAATCTTGACAAATTTTTT
>JAOTQG010120636.1:0-10743 GCA_025631175.1 Iris virginica | reverse complement strand
TAGTTTTTTGATTTGGTTTTTGAGTTTTTGTAATGATTAAAGTAAAAAGTAAGAGAGAGATAGAGAGAAAACTTGTGAGATCAATGAGAGAGAAAAATCAAAAAACCAAAAACCTGGGTGAAAAACACACAGGAGAACGCAACCTAAGAATCTTAAATTAAGATGTTGGAATGTACACTAAATTAAAAACATAAGTATACATACATAAACTTATTGATGACACGTAAATTGGAAGAGAGGGTGGGGAGATAGAAACATAGAACACATAAGCCTATAAATAGGATGATCATAGAAATAATCCTCGTTTATCAAATGAAACTCTATAGTAATATTATTTCATCTATTTAATTCAATTTTTCCTTTCAAAAAAAAAATGGAACTTTATATAGAATGGTCACACTACACCCTTGGATAAAACAAAGATCAAACGATGTATTAAAGAATTCATGAATCATATGATGTCGAGCAAAACAGAAATGGTAATATGGTATTATAAATTTATAATCAAGAATTCTAGATAATAGATATATTCATCAAGATTCTTATCAAAAAGTTAATGACATCAATCTTTAATAAATTTGCAAAAACAAAATTGACGAAAATTATTGTTTTAGAGGTGTAAATGATTCAAGGAATTCCCAATTTATGAAAACTGCCAATCAGGTAAAGAAAATCTTTTTCAAAAATATGCACATAAGCACCACCCATATACACACACATGTAAGATAAATGGACCAAATAAAGAGGGAAAGTTTCAGATATATACCAAAACCAAATTCACACCTCCTTTGAATCGCAATTGAAAACCGTTTATCATGGTCTCGAGCTTGGGCCAAAAACAAATCTGCAACAAACACATTCCAAAGTTGCTATAAGTCTAGATCTTACTCAATATATATATGATGGGGATATCATAAACCATATAAGGACTAAGAATATGGAGATGTACATACTCTTATTCATCACTCAAGGATTTGAATAGGGAGCGGAGAGATAGAAAAACCCTAGTCCGTAAAAGGGACTTTATATAAGATGCCACACGGCCGCTCGGAGAATGGAGTCATAGAAAACCCTAATTCAACAAACGGGGGCTCCATATAAGATTGTCACACTACCAACCTTTAGATGATAATAAATCAACGGTCGGGATTAGACATGTATTATAACGGCTAATAATGACATTAACTCATCGAGGACTCGAGCTGAAGCCCAAACCGCGTACCCATCACCCTTTTAGGCCCATACATAAATCAGCATTTAGGTTCTGGGCCATTCAATAACTAAGTGAAGGGAATCAGGTGGTTGACTATTTTACTAATTTAGGACATGCTCAAGAAGATCACCAAATCATTTTGGATTCCCCCGGGAGTTGGACCTTTTTAAAGGGGTGATATGAGCCCCAACCTGCTTGTTCATTAGGTTCACCTTTTTGGAAGCCTTCTCACGAAAGAAAAATAACGTATCAATCAATATTCAACTCAAAAGAAAAACAGATTTGAATCTCTACTGAGGTTCTACAAAAATAAGTATAACTGGATCGGAACATATCTTTTTTAAGCATCGTACTAAAAGGATGTAAGCAACTTGATCAACCAACTTCAATCTACATACGTGACCGATGTACACTTAACTCCGATAAATATCATGCATTTCACTAGCAGTCCAACCAATTCTATCAAAATTCGAAAGACATTATGTAACACCCCAAACTTGAATCCATTTCCTTATGTCCCAAAGTCTCAAAAAATTACAATAAAACAAACTACATCCTAATAATTAACCACAATAAGAGAACTTAATTAAATACTCAACAGTCCTCAGAAATAAAATCAAAAAACTTTCAATCTCGAACAACTAATCCCAACAACCTTTGGAATCCGATCAACAACAAAATTTGTTAAATATATCAAAGGTACTCCTCATGCTTGCAGTAAACCAAACAAAATAAACATGATAAATAGTGTCTTGAATTCCATAGCAATCAATTAGCTCGAATCAGTCATACATAGTCTTTACCTTAAAAAAAAGGGCGAGCAAACAAAGCTCAGTAAAATCATGGCAAGCCTTCCTAGTTTTAAGGAAGGTGACACACAAGAACGATGCAATTAAAAACTCATTTCAAAATATCGAACAATTCACATTTTCAAAAGAGACACAAAGGTTCAAAAAAAAATTATGATTACTAGAGCGGTCCGTTGACCAATCTAAACCAAAACCACAGAGGGTACAAAAGCTCACAAGGAGCAATTCAAAATAGGTAATATCGGGACACTCCACCACCAATAATCAGTAGTGTAAAATGCCTTAAAAGGCCATAATCATCGTTGTCAAACCGCGATTCCGCAAATCATATCGAGAATTGAAAGACCCAAAAAATGTATCGCGAATCGAATCGTGAATCTTAATTCGGAACAAAATCGTGAAAAATATAATTACTAACTAAATTTAATTTTTTAAAAAAACTAAAAGGGTAAGAAATTAAGAATCAATTAGATAACATAAAACTTGAAGTGCGGTGAGAATTTTTTTAAAAGAATGTTGAGGAGTTATTTTGTCTTTTTATAAACAAAGTTTAGCTAATAAATTAATTAAAATTAGTGGTTTAGATCTTAGTGCTACTGCATATAAAAGTATGTCACAGTAATAATAATATTTTATTATATACTACATACAAAACTATGTAAGTAATATACCGATAGAGTGATACTCAATTAGTATTACATACGAAGATAGATAAGTAGAACCGTAAGTGAACTTATTTCTCAAGCCGGGAAGAAAATTTCAGATGAGAGGAAGTGATTCGAGAAGGAAGTGATCGAGAAGAGAGGAATGAAACTAGGAGAGAGAGAGAGAGAGAGAAGAGAGACCGTCGAACATGAAGAAAGAGTTAAATCGGAGCCCTAGTCGACCAATGGAGCTTCACGCTTCTCACCCTGGGTATCGTTGGTTAGTAGCATGAATAAAAAATATCAATTTGAGGGTTTTATCAAGCCTGGAGCGTCAGCCCCACGCCGGACCCGCCCATTTTTTAATCAATGCCAAATCGTACAATTCGTACTATTCATGCAATTTGCGTCACGATTCAACCGATAGATTCATGGTTGATTTTCGATTCTCTTATGTAATTCGTATCTACACTGCTATGAATCGAATTGTATGATTCGTATCGTGAATTGAACAATTCTCATAACTATGGCCATAATTAAGTTAACAAACGGGTTGATGAGCTTAGTGATCACAAACACAATTTCAGATATATTTAACAATCATAAAGCATCAAGAAATTTTCACTAATGGTTTCAAAAGATATAATTCATCAAAATCATATTTGCAAAGTAGGAAGGAAATGATAAGACGGAATATAAAGCAAAAACCAACACAAAGTCGACAAACTAAAAACGAAGCAATTAAAGAATGAATTCACTAATTTCTTATGAAAAGAATACTCACAAATAACATATGATGCATAATCCCTTGCCTTAGGGATTGAAATGCGCGAATTATCCTTTTCGAACATGCTCAAACTTTGTTTCTGCAATATAAAATATAACTCCATTATTCCTTAATTTATTTTTCTTAAGTCTACATCTTGTCCTCTTAGATATTTAGTATAAAGTTTCATCTTAAAACTCCATATATTCCTTACCAAAATTTATAATGTGTAAACTGAGAGGCTGAAATTATTATCATTAAGTTCTTGGGCCAACTATGCAAGCTCCACTAAACCGAGGGGGGGTCTATTTGTAGCTTTCAGAACCTCCGTGGGGTAAATCCCTAACTTTTGTTACGTCAGAGTGTCAATATATAACTTTTGTTACTAAGAATTAAAATGTACCTTAAGGTTCTAGGTGTAATTATCTCATCTTCTCCAAATTTCATAAAACCCAGTAATGAACTTTCCGTCCGCCCGACCGAGCTAGTTTTCCCATTTTTTTGTTGTGATTCCTTAACACTTTTCCATGGTCACTCTTACAATTCTCATCATAAAATAAAATTGGCCATCTCATGTCTAAATAAACATGCTCTGGAACACTAAATCAAACTTTTGAATTTAATTGATCAAATAGCTTATTTTGATTGATCGAAAAGTTTACTTCTTACTTGGATTGAGACTCATCCAACTCCGGTTCCTGCAAGACTGTACCGCTATGACTCCGAATAGAGATTTGCTTTGAACATGTTGTAACCGAGAATGAAGGATCCTCATTAGTTCGACGTCACCTTTTGTGACTCGGGATATTCTCATTAAAAAACAATAGAATTAATAAATATGAGTACTATCTTAATAACAAACAACTATACGCTAACAAGTATCCAACCAACTTCCTACATGCGTAAACTTTTAACCAAAGTGTCACCCTAACACGAAATATAAAGGTCACATTACCACAAGAGAAAAGGTCACATGCTATCAAATGGAGAAACTTCCATTAATCCATCATAATATAGTTCACATAAACTTCCTTCACCAAAATTGATGGTACCAAAAAACTAAAAACAATCATCCCAAACAAGGAACTAAAAATTTACATCTTTAAAAGAAAACACTCTTACGATCCTAACCCTAGTTAGAATCGTCTCCAATATCCTCAAATTAGTGGGGTTAGAAAAGGTGTTATCTTTCTCCTCCAACGGCATATCAAGCCTGATAAAAGTTCACTTGCTATTTAATCTCTTCCAACTTTTCCTCGAGCGGGAGTATCCTAGTTCTAAGTTGTGCATTCTCCTCTTGAAATTCATGGAGCTGGAGCTCAACTCTTAGCTTCTCGCATAGGCAACGACTACCAAAAATACAGATCTCGGAACCGTGGGTGGTCGAGAAGGTGATGGCGAAGGGGCCCGCTTACAGATATGTCTTGTTATAGATTTCCTTCGTGCCATACCTACATACCACGATCTCTATAAGTCCTCAAAAATATAATCAAAAGAACTAAACCTCAAAATTCATAAATTTTTCTAAAGGCCTCAGGATTTAAAAATAAAGAGGCTGCTCTGATACCAGATGTAACAACCCGAGTCTGAAAATCCAGTCTATTACCATCATCCGTTCACTATGAGCACTAAGGGTCCACTAGCCCACCATATGTCCATCTAAAAATCCATGGATAAGTTGATACTTGATGATAATAGGAGAACCACTCAATGTGAGATATGGGTAATCATATTCTCCCCCACATAATTTCTTTACGTGCTCGTCATAGCCGAACCAATACCAATTCGCGGTGTAGCGTTTTGCCCTGCGCAACACTTTGTTCCACATTTTCGGTCAGGGTTTCGCTCAGACTGGGTGGTGGTCCCTTCGTGATCGGCAGGCTAGTGGGCGGGCGACCATAATGGATTGGGTTTTTGGACTCGAATATCATAACAGCTGGTATTAAAGTTGCCTCTTTATTTTAAGATTCTGAGGCCTTAAGAAAAAAATTACAAATTTTGAGATCTGGCAGGTACAACACATACCAAATTGACTGCTATGAAATTCACCACAAGTCTTATCCTTCAGCCGGCCCCTTTGCCATCAACTTCTCCACCGACCACGATCCCAAGCTCTGTATTTGTGGAAGTCGTTGCTGAAGCCAAGGGGCAAAGAGTTGCGCTTCATGATTCCCAAGAGGAGAATGCGCAACTTAGAGCTATGATACTTCAGCTCGAGAAGAGTTGGAAGAGAGTAAATAGGTAGTGAACTTTTACCTCTCCGGATATAACGGTGGATGAGGAAGATGAAACATTTTCTAACCCCACTGTTATAGAGAATGACTCGGATCTCGGGGGGTCTTGAGGAGGACCTTAGTGAGGATTCTGATGGGGCCGACGAGGACATGTCTATGGATAGTGAAGACAAGTCTGACTGAATGTTATTTTTAGTTCCTTGTTTGGGATGATTGTTTTAATTTTCTTTTGGTACCACCATTTTTGGTGGAAGTAAGTTAATCAACAATATTATGGTGGATTACTGGAAGTTTCTCTTTTTGGTACCATGTGATCTTTTCTCTTGAGACAATGTGACCTTTATATTTTGTGTTAGCGTGATACTTTGGTTAAAGGAGATAATCCCTTATGTCACCTACATTTCGGTGTACGCATTTAGGAAACTGGTTGACTACTTGTTAGCGTGTAGTTGTATGTTACTATGATAATAAGTACTTATATTTATTAATTCTTTTTTTTTTTTAATGAGAGTACCCAGAGTCACAAAAGGTGACAATCGAACTAATGAGAATCGTTCATTATCATATACATGTTACAAAGTGTCGTTTAAGGAAAAATTCCTTAAGGAACCGGAGTTGGACGAGTTAAAAGTGTCAATATATAACTCTAAGGTCCGACTTGTCGTGACGGTGATGGGGCCGGCCTACGGATACGACTTGCTGTGGCTTGTCAACGTGGTTCATGACATATCTGCGTATACGAACTCTATAGGTCAACAAAATTCATATCGGGATCTAAAGATAAAAAGGTCGCTCGGTTACTAGCTATAATGACATCAGTCCCAAAACCCAACCTGTTACTGTTGTCCGCTCATCAACCCGCCACAGCCTCACTCAAAAGTCCATGGATAAATTGATACTTAATGATGGTAGGAACCACTTATAAAACTAATTTATTTTCCACTCCCACCAAATGTGGAATATGGATTATCGCAGATTAGCCTCAATCTAAACAAAGTAAATGGCCTTAAAGGATGATTTGACGAACGATGGAATTTTAAAGGTTAGTTGTTTTTTCTTTTCATTTTGAGCTCTCAATCTGCAAATTAAGTGGTAAGAGGAAGGAAGATGTCATGGCTCACGTACATCTCGCATGTTCTCATAACCATTAGATTTTCAACGTCGGAGCTTCATTGAATCTTTGTGGAGCCCACAGCAACAAAGGTTAGCTACCATTAACGATTTGGATAGTTAACCATATATGTCATCGACATTAACGTTTTAAAGGTATGTTGGTCAAACATGTAATATTACAAGCTGGTTGATTAAATAACTCAACTTCAAATAGTGCGATCATTGAAAATGGAACAGTCCCAAATTGGATACATCAACTGTTTGTGGAAAACTACAAAAGGAAACCAATCATATAGTGACAATGGATGAATATTCCATTTAGAAGTATAAATGATAAAAGAAAAACGATAGATTTCATATGTCATCGCCGCATTATTTGGAAAATGGGATACCAATTTGACAACCCCAAATGTTCGAGGTGATAGGGAAATAACTGTGCGTGGGGGTGATCATTTTCTAGTATAGTTCTTTCGGTTTCGAGCAAAACTCCACTTTGAAAATGTACATGATTTAACCTAACGCCGTCATTTAACTCTTATACATTAGGGATAACTTAAACATTCATCTCCATACTATTTAACTTTCTATATTTCATTCTCTCGAACGAATTTGCATATCGTTAATCTTGGTACATTATTTTGGCCATATAAATCCATGTACCTCTTTGCCTGCTCCCTCCAACTCTCCAACCTCCCACAAGAGATGAGATATTAAAACCAGTAAAACCCCAGCCTTCGAGAAAAGTTCTGATTGAGGAAAATTTATTTGGCAAAAGACGGAAGAAATCAAACAAGGGTAAGAGATGAAAAGGTGTTGCGCTGAAGGTTAACAAAAGAAACAAATGCAAGGAAGAGCTGAATAGTGTCATTAAGGAGAAAAATTTTTAATCTGCTAAACCTTTTGCAAAAGGGTAATTACCAAAATATACCCCTGTAGTTAGGACTACTATATTTAACACTTACAATCCCTAATTATACTATTCATTTTAAAAAAACTTAACGAAAAGATTACTATATTTAACACTTACAATCCCTAATTATACTATTAATTTCAAAAAAACACCAATACCCAAAAAAAAATTAATAAATTCTTTTTCTTAAAAATATAAAAGATAAAACACATTGAATTATTAACATAAATAATTAAATATTATATTTCAAGATAAAAAAATATTAACAAATAACTTCTAATTTCATTATATTTAGAAATTTGGATTGATATTAGTTTTTAAATTTAAGCGAATGAAGTAATTTTACATTTTATTACAAGAAATAACGAACTATCAAATCTCTTAAATTTAATTATCATCCAAAAATAATAAGTTTAATGTCAATCTTTTTCAAAATGAAAAAATCAATAATTATTTCTAAAATGGAAAAAAAGTGTGGAATTACTGTTTTAGGAAACAGTTTTCTTTTCCTTCACAAAAAATGAGCTCTTTCACAAAATCATTACTTTCCATCTTTTCTTTTGAAAAAATTTATTTGTGAACATGTGTAATTATTTTTTCCAGGAGAAGAAAAAATAAATAACAACTCATAATTCCTTTTTGTGAATTTCTTGTCCTCTTTTAAGCAGTTATGGTCAGCAAGTAAGTAATTACTGGCCATTCTTTCTTTGTGGCGACTTGCTACCACCAAGTATGATTTTTGTTCCCCCTCGTGCTCGCACCAGCGCACCAAGATTTTTTCACCAAGGATGTCAAATCTCTCTCTCCCTCTCTCTGCGAGCAACGCCTTTGCCACCGCCGACTTTGAATTCACCATGTACCTCAAGAACCCCGGCGCCGCCCACTTCGAAACGAGAATTTGCCTCCGAGAAGGGCAATGAAATGGCTACAATTTGGATTACTGGGTTGTTTTTCTTTTCTTATGATTATAGTGGTGGTGACAGTGGTCATTCCGGGATCCCTAATCGATTTCGATGGATCTGGGTTGTAAGAGTCGAAGACGTCTCCTCGACTCCTCCTCATCTCGCCCTCGAAAAGATCGGATCTTGTTGTGAAAGTGACGGACTTGAATTTAGTAACAAAGGCTTCGATGCAATTGGGTTTAACACCTTCTTTGAATCCGTTGAATATTTGTTCGAGTTGATGGGATTTACGGTGGTTTGTTGGATTGATTTGGTAATACGGCCCATGATTTTTGATTGTTGGTTGGGTATTTGGTGGTGGTGGATAGTGGAAGTTGGTTATGGATGGGGTAGAAGATTCCGGCCAGTGGTGTTACGGGGAAAAGGGGATAATTTTGTAGAAAGTAAAATGAAATAGTGGGATTTGTCTTTAATTTTTTTTACTGTTTTAAAAATTGTATTTTTGTAAAATAAATAATTTGGGAAGAAATTTGGGAGTATTTATTAGTTTGGATAATATTAATGTGAATTATTCACTTTTTCTCTTTTTGTTTTTGTTTTCATTTTTTAAACTTTTTTTTAAATTCTTTATTATTTAATAAATATTTACGAAATAATGAACTAAAAAATAATAATATTTATACTTATTTTTTTAATATATGAAAATAGTTTTGGGTGTTGGGGGCTCTTTTGGAGGATTAGTATAATGAGGGGTGGTAGGTGTTGACTTCCAATAGTCGATTTGACGGAAATTGCCCAAAAGGAAAACATTTCATATTTGTTTCAAAGTACTTGTCCAAAATCCCAAAAAAGAAATTGTATAGGGGTAAATCCCCAAAATGGGTCTATCGTACAGGGGTATATTTTGGTAATTACCCTTTTGCAAAATGCAGGGTACTTTCTGATGAAGCAGAGAGGTTGTGGCAAATGAAAAGAGCTTCTGGATCGGAATTAAGACGAGGCCAAGAAGAGAGGCTTGAGCAAGAGTTTCTGAAATTCATTAAGGATATTGATGGATAAGAAAGTGATAGCCGGTGGTAGAATCAGCGACCATAGGTTTATTGATGGAGAAGTTTGATCGGTTTGCCTTTGGATGCTTGAGCTTTGGATATTAACTTTGGATGTTTAACTTTGGACACTGTGAATGCCCAACTACGGACATTGAGCTGCTGAAGAGTGGCATTCAGGAAGTTTTTCACCAACATGTATCAATGTCCAGACGCGCACTATGGAACAGTTCATCTTCTCAGCTGTAATCCTAGTATATTTGATCGTGTCAATATTGGTTCCTTTGCATTCTCAGAGTTCCTTCTTCATGTAATTCATAATTCCTAATAAAAGCTAAACCATGAATGGGAAAAGCATATGCATCCCAAGCAACAATTGAATTAAATTTGGTAACCAAAAAACTAAAACTAAAAAATTAAAAACTATAAGGTTAAAAATCAATCACCCTTAAATAATCGAACCAAGAAGAGATAGTCGAGGGGGAGAAACTTTATTCAACCAAAAAAAAGGGGAAAAAGTGTAAATTGCTAACTAGTTAAGGTTTTTGATGGAGGGATTTTAAAAAGCCTCAAAAATTAGGGAAAACGAGAGCGAGGGGTTAAGAAGAGGAGGTGTCATCAGACAACGAGTCTTCTCCTTGGGAAATTTCCAGCGAATGTACGGAGGTCTCGTTACAGTCGGAGGGAGGAGTACGGATCGTTATTTGCAAATAATTTAAATACAGAGATGGAGAGGGTGTGAGAGTGGGAGTGAGTAACCTGAATCGCCATCAAGAAGCACTGCCGCCGGCGGAGTTGTACGGTCGACGGGATTCATCTTCAACTCAAACCCACGGGCTTGCTGTTTCCGTCGCTCTTTTCATTTTCTTCCCTAATTTGCTTTCTACAGAGATTAGCATTTGGGTTTGATTTAACTCAAAACTGATTAATAATAATATTGCATAGGTCAATAGACTCATAAGTCGTAGCTAACTTCGGGGTAGATCACAAGTCCAATATGGTGTAAGATGGTGATAGATGGTACTGTTTAAAATATGAGATGGAGTAGATGGAGTAGATGAGTTTTTTTGCTAAAATATCTATTTTACCCTTGGATGTGAAAGGTT
>JAOTQG010120625.1:0-10743 GCA_025631175.1 Iris virginica | reverse complement strand
GAAATGTAAATGCATGATCAACTCACCAAGTAGGATTTGTAATCCATACTTAGGAGGACTTTGCACTTATTATGTGCCAGTATATATAGTATATATCTATATATAAGCATTGTAAAGAAATGTAAATGCATGATCAACTCACCAAGTAGGATTTGTAATCCATACTTAGGTGGATTTGCACTTATTATGTGCTAGCATATATAGTATATATATATATAAGCAAGTGGAGAACAAAAATTTACAAAGAAATGCATTCATATTAAGGTGAAGGATAAACACATAACACCCACTTAGTTTGTTACCAAGTGGGTTTTCAAGTTATTTACATGAAAGTAAAGAAAGAGAAGACTTGTACAAGTATTAAATGATGAGAGATGAACTCATCTACTCCCAATGGATTTGAACAAAATGAATACTCCTTAGTTTAGGTGGATGGATTAAAAGATGAAAGAAAGAAAGTTAATGAACTCTCTTTAATGCTTTCTAGCTCTTATTATCCTTGATTGTTCTTGTATTTTGGGTGGTTGAGAATGCTTGTGTTCCTGATGATAGTGTTTTATGGAGGAGAGAGAGTGAGATGATTGATAAGAGAGAGAGAGAGAGAGAGAGCAATGGGTTGATCAAAGGTTTGTGTGGAATGATTAGGGAGCTTCACAAGTTTAAGGCTTTCAAGATTGATCAAAAGCTTGTAGGCTCATCAAAAGTTGTTAAAAGGAGTAAATGGGGTGGTATTTATAGTTGGATGAGGAGTATCCAGCCTTTTTTGGAGGCCCAAAATCTCCAAAATACCCCTGGGAGTAATCATGAGTTTACCCTTTTGCCTTTTTTAGACAAAAGACAAAAAAATCCAGAAACAGCTCACCTGGGCCGGACCAGCCCACGTGAGGCTGTCTGAATATTTGGCATTTTTCTTGGCAAAAATTGAGTTACAACCTATTGTCCAATGTGCCTAAGTGCGAATGATTACATTCCTTAATTGCACATTACTTAACAAGGTTGTTTTACTTCATCTTCCATTTTTGGAAGGGCTTGTCTCCTTTGATTGGATGATTTATCTGTGAGAGGAAGTCTTCTCCTTTTATCTTTTCCTCAATTCATCCTACAAAATAAATTATTACACCACATTAGTAACATATTAGTGCAACATTTGAATGCATTCATTTATTAATCTTAGTAACATAATTATTAATTCCACATTAGATTAATTTTATTTATTAAAACTTTCTAATAAAACATTTTATTTACTAGGGTCAAAAATGAGGTGTCTACACACTCGCACATAAGCACCTTCCTTCGTAGCCTGTCCCTAGCAATTCCAGGAGCACAACAACTCAATTACACATGCACTAGCTACCACACTTGTGCGCTCAAGATACCACACTCGATCTTCACGCGATGACCTATTACCCGTGAATTTAATAAAAAAGAAAAAAAAACACTAGAGTGAAAAGGAATATTTCTTCTTTATAAGCGCTTCTTATTTAAGTAGATAGAAGCTCTAATATAAGTACAATTTGAAGCTAAATACGCTTGATCGCAGCCTAGTGCTTGATGATACAAGTCTTCGAATGTGCTGAAGTGTATAAAGATTTGAAAATTACTCCTACGAAGCCATTGATAGAACTCAAATGTACCTATACTATTGTGCTATATCTATGATTATTTAGGTTTAATTCCATATGATTTTATGCTTCGTACGGTTAGTTTTGTATATTTCAGGAATTTTAAGCCGTTTATGCCAAAGTAAGAGAAATGGTGCAATTTTGGAGATTAAATGGACCAGTTTGGAGATTATAGAAGTTCAAGGGCTAAAGCAGGAAAACACAGAAGATCTCGTACAAAATTTGACAGAGAGCTAGTCACGGTCGTGCCATCCTTGTTAGGAGATTCGTGGGCCTTATTGTATTTAGGGTTTTCCTAGGCATTCAGTAGGTATTTTAGCAATCCTATATAAAGGGTTGTTCCAGCTGCTTTTAGAAAAACCTTGAATAAGTTATTATTACGTATAAATTCATTGTATTCAAGGAGATTATGAGGAACTAATTCATTTTTCTAAGGAATTGGAGGTAAACCTTAATTATTATTCATGTATATGAGATAAATCTTTCTATTCAATTGATGTTCCGGTCACTATTCTTGATTTGATTAACTGTGTTATGTTATTAGTTTGTGTTGGCAAATGCACTCTGGTAAGATCTGTCTTAAGTTATGTATGAATCCTTATACATGAGATTGGAGGTAAACCTTAATTATTATTCATGGTTTATATTTTTAAGTTCAGGAAATTTGAATAAATGGAAGTATATTTATGATGAATTTGTTTTTTTTTTTTTTGAGAACCAGGGCGTTACCTAACGGGAATGGCTACCCATTTTATTAATATGAAAAAGCAAACATACAAGGAGGGGGACTATCGAGTGACTCACTCAATATGATGAATTTGTATTTAAGTATTATCTCCATGATAAGACAACCACGTTAAGGTCAAAGATAATAAAGTTCACACAAGAACCATTACATGAGGCTTGGGACCGCTTTGACATGTTATTAATACAATGTTCACATCATAGTTTATTACCAAAAATTATTAATCAATCTTTTTATGATGGACTGACGTAAAATAGCCAGACTATGGTTGATAGTGCAACATGTGGATCAATTGGAGATTAGACTTCCGAAGAATCTCGAAATATCTTTGAGATGTTGGGAAAAAATTCTCAACAGAAAAGTTTAAGAGGTAAGCTGCAAGGTATTTATTATTTGAATGCAAAAATCAAACTTGCTAAACAAGTCACTTACTTGACCTCACAAATAAAAGTTGTTAATTCTATGCTTTCCGAAATGAAGGCATCATTACACGAATTTTGTGCTTTATGTGGATGAAATTCTCATGCTACTAATGTATGTCCTATTAGGATTTTATTCTTTTTATATTTGATTAATTGCCTCAAAATATTTTTAATAATAATATTTATCTATTGCGTATTCAAGCCTACCAAAAGAAATGGACATTTAAATAACTTGGTACTTACAAGACAATTTTTTCATGGCTATATAACAGGAAGGTATCCGTTCATAACTATCTCAATGGTAAAGCAGTATTTCTACGAAGCTCAAGGTATCTGTCGGAAGCCTTACTATCAGAAGGGTTCCGTTCTCTTCTAACAGAAGACTTCGCCACTGAAGATTGCTGATTGAAGTGTTCCGTTCCGAATTGTCAATTCGTGGATAAATTCTACTTTGCGTTTTCTCCAAGAATTGTCTTCAAAATCTATCTAGAAGGAGCAATAGTTACAAGGACACTTGTCATCATTTGTACAACCAGTACGATTAGTATGGCAGACAAGAATTTTCTACAACATTGGACAGATCAATAGAGACAAAACATAGTACGGGATTCTCAACAAATCAAGTCAGCTTTCGACACGTGTCCTGAGATAGATTACTGAAAGTCCTTCGACGTTCATAGATTGCCTATAAATAGAGATGGACCTCACAACTTGCAAGTTGGTTGATCATTCTAAAGCTGCCGTTACTCTGCCCATGAGAGATTTGATTCCTAAGTAATTAATACTTCTGCAATCAGATCACTCCAGAGAGATAGGAAATTCGTAGATCCAACCCCACAGTTACTAGCCAAATATAACTAGTATTTTGTTGTAATCAGCAAACACTTAGGAAGGCCTCCCTCACGGAGATCCCAGGAGGCCGTTTGGTGAATTGTAAATACACATGTGAATGTATACACTTAGCTGCACACACTCACAAAAACACAGATCACTTGCTTGGCTTGACATTCTTGTAAAGGTTTACAGCCCAAGTTTGCTGTTTGCCGACACTTGTAATAGCTAGGATATATAGTGGATCTCGCCCACAAATTCAAGTCTGACCAACTTAGTAGAGGACAAGCCAATTCATTGGTGAACCTCCATATATCTCTGTCTGCTTTTACCTTTTCATTTGTGTTTATTTGATTACTGTCTGGCAATCTCAAATCCTAAAGGATCAGAGGACTCTGTTTTCTGCAAGTTATCCATTTCTAGGCACAGGCAAAATTAATATTTCTAAATCAGAACTATTTTATTTAACAAACTCACAAGTTTTTCGCTGCACTAAAATCCCTTCATTAAGTCGAGGGTGAGAGTTTTATATAAGTAATCTGATTTCAGCAAGAGATTTTAAATACGCTATTCACCCCCCCCCCCTTCTAGCCTATACTGTGCTACGTGGGATCAACATGTCCTTCAAGCGAATTGACACAGTAACAGGTTCAAGAAATCAACAACTTTCACAGGCAGCGAAACAACGAATTTCAGTATCAGTACAACAATGAATTTAAACATCCAAATCTTTCATTTGGAAATCAAAGCAATTTTTTGAATCCAACTCCATCAAATGATGCACATCATCAACAACAATCGCAAAAGAAATCAGCGTTAGAAGAGGCATTGAAAAAATCCATTCAAGCATCTCAATGAATTCACCAGGCAAATGAGCAAAGCTTCGCTCAACAAGAAGCTTCTAAACGGAAGATTGAAACTAAAGTAGGCCAAATAGTCGAAGCTTTACAAACACATGCCGCTGGAAAGTTAGCTAGTCAACCTGAACAAGCGAAGGTAATAACTATTTTACAAGAAGATGAGCAAGACATAGGCTTTCAATGTAGCGAATTTTAATCTGACCCATTAGGAGCTCCGTTCGCTTAAAGCAAATATGGATTGAGTAAAAAATTCTAATTAACCATCTACCCGTTTAACCACTTAACCAACAACTAAATAGATTGAATTTGAATTTGAGCAATTATCGTCCGTTTAAGCTTAATCCGTCCATTTATATTAATATAAATAAATTAATATATATACTATTTATTTTCTATAATAACAATATTTTAAAATTTATGTTTATAATATTTATATACCACTAAATTAATTTTTTTAATGTTCGTTGAAAATTAATAAATATGTCATTATTTATTTTATTATTTTGATAGTAATTTTTTTTAGGATCTTAAATATATTTGATATTCATAGAATTTGAATGATGAAGATATAAATAAGAATATCACTTGAATCGGAAGCATGAACTCTCATTATTTTATTAAATATATTTACAAGTAGAATATATCTTTCATGTAGTGTATTTTCTAATTTTAGTTCATTTGGAGATGTTGGCCTTAAAATTTATTGGAGTTAAATTTTATTATATTGATGGTTTTAAGATATTGATTTCTTGTAAAGTTTATGTAATGATTATATTATATATATATAATATTATAGATGGATTAATCTGATCTGCTAATCAAAAATCCAGCTCCGAATGGTTTTAAATTTGAATTAGCTTTTGACTAATCCAATGGTTAGTTGAATAAAATCTGAATTCGTCATGGATTAAGTTAAATGAATATGAATTTAGGCTAATCCATCCATTTAAGATCCATTTAGAGCCCTAGTCAGACATGACTAAGGAGGTGTAATCCTTTCCTAACTTTGAAGATGTCATAGAATTAGAAGATGAAAAAAAGGAACAAGAAAAGGAAGAGATAAAAATATATAAAGAAAGAGATAATCGTACTTTGAAGATGTCCTCTCACATTGAATTTTCCAAAACTCAAGGGATTTACAAAAATAACGTGTGAAAAGCAATCGAAAGTGAAAAGAGTGTATAAAATAGCTAATCGTATTTTAAGGATAAAACATGATGCTATGTTAAAGAAGGAAGTACGATGAAATTAAAAGATCTCGGTAGTTTTAACATTAGCATTTTGACAGGTGACACATACACAATAATGGTAATGCTTGATCTAGGAGCGAGTATAAATATATTATCTAATCATATCTATGTGCAATTAGGTTTGAAGGATATAAAATAAACAACTATGAGACTTCAGTTAGCTGACCAATCAATAAGACCACCACGAGGTATAATAGAAGTGTTGAGGTTTATGTGGAGAAATTTAAAGTCTTACAGATCTGTACGCTCCAATAGTAGATTCGTATGTTCAATGTGTGCCTATCCTATTAGGAAGACCATTTATGGTCACTCCTAGCACATTTATCGATGTTAAATATGGAAGACTAATTATGCATTTGGATGGTGAAGTGGTTGCAATATCCGTGTTCGCCTTTATGAACAAACCACTGGATAGTAGAGATTTAAAGGCAATATATTATATCTTCGATCCTAATGTCACTAAAGAACAGTGTAGGAACAAGATGATCCGATCGAGTTGATCGATCCTGATGGCTAGGCCATCATGGATCCTTCCGTCGGGCTAACGACAGTAAATAAATGCACTGAATGGGAGGCAACCCATTGAGTTCATAGTCAAGTTGTTTATTTAATTGATGAATACAGATAGTTCATACTCTACAGTGTTTAATGATTATATCTTATGCAAGATAGAAAGAATTTTATGCAGGTTATTGATCGCATTGTCGCATGTGCTAAAAAAAGAATAAAATTAATAATTCCTACTTACTTTTACTAACTACTGAATTAATATAGATAAAGATAAGTATGATTTCGATCCACTAAAGACTTGAAATAAGTAAGTTAACTGAACTAACACTATTAAGTGTAATTGAATGAACTAGTTTAAATGGCTTTTACTGAAATTAAGTAAAATGAAATTCAATAATGAGAGAGTCTAGGAGACAGGATTCAATCGTTACTACTAATTATGCTAATTCTCTTTTCTATTGCTTATGTTTTTATGATTGACTTTTAAACAAAAATGTATTGATCTTCTGGTAAGAAGATACACTGTCTGTGTCTCTGATTTCGCTAGTCACTAAAGGTCACAATCCTATACGGGGAACAAAAATCCTTTAAGCATTTAGAATTAAGACAACCCTAAGTTCTCCTACTCGCATGAATCACAAAGAAAGATGGACTAGAGAATTGTGATCTAGCTATTGTATGAAATCCTCAATGTAAAAGATAAACCATACGATTCATAATCATTCTTCGAATTAAGCATTTGCAACTACTTAGTTGAAAGAACACAAATCAAAATATTCAGAATAACAACAAGAACAAGAATACAATTGGAAGTACTATTATCAACGCATAAATCGAATAATAAGATTTATCTTCAACTCTTAGAAGGTGGAGTTTAGTTCATCACGCAGCTAAGTATAAACCCTAGAATATGTGTATTGTATGAATATGTTCCAGTTTTTTTTTTCCTAGAACTGAATAAAATACAATTATATAGACTGTCATAAAGCCTTTACAAGAAAGCCCAAAAACCCTAAAACAGTCTAAAGAGAATTTCCTCGGCTTTGCGCAGCTTGGGCACAGTTGTGCATAGCTCTCGGTCAAACACTTCACGCATTTTGATGTTGATCCTGATTTAGTCCTTGATGTTTGGTCTTTTGCCAAAATAGTAATTTTTCGCTCCAAAACAACTTATTTCTCTTACTTTGACGTTTTCTGCTTGAAATTTCTGAAATGTTTAAAACTAAACATACCAAGCGTAAAATTATGCGAAATTACATCAAAATAGTCATAGAAATGGCACTAAAACATAGGCATATTTGAGTGCTATCAACACTCCCACACTTAGCTTTTGGTCCTCTCAGTCAAATAAAATAAAAACTAAAATTAGAGATAAATCAAAACAAAACAAAATAAAATTCTAGCTCACTTTTGTAGGAATCATGGTTACACTTAGCATGTGTAACAAGCCGTTAGACATCTAGGTTATCCCTAGTTGACGAGTTGTGTCTCGTGAGGGTTTGCAGTGAATCTACCAACAAAATTCATTATACCTCAACTCAGTTTCCAATACTCAACTTGTCATAGTACACCACAACATGGTTATTAAGGAAATCTAGCACCAACTTACATTGCGAACTATACTAGAATAAGCAATCTAATTTATTCATATTTCCCTCATTAATTTTAAGGAACATCAGTCTTGTACCTTCTCTTGTGAATTCATGTGCAAAGATTGGTCTATGAACATCAATTTGGCGTCGAGGTTATTTCCAGATACACCACTCACTTGACTTTTTCACTTTAAATAATTAATCCCAGTGACTTGTGCATAGTACAAACAATCACCATGGTGCAATCTACGAACTCTTTAGATACAGATAGATGGATGTTTAACTTTCTTTAGCACAAAGGGATATAAAAAAAAATCTTTGAAATTCAGCCTATTAATATATTGTTCTTCAAGCCACAGCAGATGTATACATTGTACTTCATTTGTTCCAACTCCAATTTTAACTTATACTTTCTCTTTTCTTTTGTAGCCAAACAAGCATTGTACCCTTATTTCACCAATAAACCTCACATCCATTCAATATTGATCAAGAATGTGTGCGTGTGTGTGCAACGGTGCATACATGCATCCTATCTTTCAAATCAAGAAACACATCGATTTCAATCACAAATTTAAAGTATAGTAATCAAGGTAAATATCACTATCCTTCTTACTTTTACATGCATGGGTACTTATCGAAATCAAGTACCATTCATTGAATTGAGGTTTTTGAAAAATTCATCCTTATATTCGAAAGAAAAAACTTTTATTCAAAAAAAATGAAAATTAATTAAAAGAAATAGAAAAATAAAATATATAGTTATACAAATATACATGCATAGCATCCTCCCACACTTAAAATTTACATTGTCCTCAATGAACAAAACAAGCAATAAAAACATGTGAGGGGTGTGGGCGTCGGCCTACCAGTGACCTAGCCGTAGAGTATATATTGCTCTATGAGCCACTTTATGTCCTCTTCGAGAACATGGCCAGATACGGGGAGAGAAGATATGGAGATGTTCTTAGGATCAATTATACATAATTTAACACAAATACCTGTAGTGAGAATACCGCAACGGATTTATCCTTCCCAACGATCCACACTCTTCACAAAACTCTCCCACATTATAGCCGTCCAATCGACAGACTTGTTATGCTCCATGCCATAGAAAATTTCAAGCTCGGTTTCTCATACCAAGTCATGGTGCAGATACACACCAAGAAATGAGGCACTCAAAATTTTATGCATATGAAGGTAAGGAAGAGAAACTATATAATTACAAGAAGAGTTAAGAGGATCATACTCAATAGTGCCATTATCCGTGAGCTTACGCCACTTAATGTCACTCACGTCATAACAATGGTGTCGATATGGAGTCGGGTCGAACCCAAAGATCAATTTAAAGTTCCCTTTATCCATTGTATGAGTTCTGTTCGCTGCGCGGAAAGTACAAGTTTCGTGATCATGAAGGAAAGAACTTAAAAATTCACATACCACTGATTTATATGTCGGGTACTTCCGTCATTCTTTGTATTTCGCCCAACCAGCAGTCGCGAACTATCTATCAATTTCTCCTTCTATGCGGAGCTTTTTCATGACAAAGTACTCCCTAACTCGGATACATCGATGATTCTGCATTCGAGCTCTTCGTATCGACTTCGTCAGGTTGAGTTTTCGAACTCAAGTATAGGAAATTCGCGGGGAATATGATCACTTTTCCATGCTTCCATTATAACAAAATTATGGTGACAACTAAATGATTAAAACTATAGAAGAGAGAAACAATTAAGAACAGCGTAACGATAAAGAAAAGAGGCAAATAGAGACTATAATCATTCAGGTTTAGGCCCATTATGTGTAGAGAGTCTCTTTCTATAGGTGTAGAGAAGTCCTATAGTCCTTTTCTGAAGAGGAAATTCGTTCTAATGGCAGTTTGCATTAGAACAAGAAACAAGTTATTCAGTTTCTGAAAATATAACGGAATTGCGATTTTCTCGATTTAAGTGTGGCACGGTCGTGCCAAGGCCTTTGTCAAAATATCTCGGGAATCGTGCGATGAAGTGGCTATTCCTGGATAGTCTCGATTTTTGTGTTGTTTTAAACAATTCTGCTATTCTTGAGCTGCACATAATCTTTTAAAATCACCTAAAACCTCATTAGTTCATAGTTAAAAGATAAAAACACACCAAAATAACGAATAACTACAAAAACTACTAGTTAGCTTGGGTTTCCTCCCAATAAGTGCATTTATTTAACGTCGTTAGCCCGAATTTCTGCCAAACCCGTCAATTATCAATAGATGGATCATCCACATATAATGTTTTTACCAACCTTACCACACTGAATCCTTCAAAATATGATTTAACACAATGTCTATTGACTACGAATGTGGTTCCTTCTGTAGACACCCTATTTTTTACCCTAGTAAATAAAATATTTTACTAAGGCTTATTTTCATTAAATAAAATAAACCTAAATAACATTATTTTTTATGCTACTAAGAGAATTAAATAAGCATGTTCAATGTTGCACTTGTACATATTTAATGTGGTGTAACATTTTATTCTGTAGGATGAATGAAGAACAAAAGACAAAAGGAGAAGACTTTTGCAAAAATGATCATTTCTTCAATGTTTTCACGAGAGGAACATCCCATGCCAAAAATGGGAGGAAGAGTAAAAAATATGTCAAAGTAATGTACAAATAGGGATTGAGTGAATTCACCCTTAGGTATCATTCGACAACAGCATGTATCACTTTTTACCTTTAAAAAAAAGGCAAAATCCAGAATCAGGCACACAGGTGTACCGTAACGGTAGTTGTGAGCTGCTTTCTGGATTTTTTTTTCCCTTTTTCAAGGAAAAATGAGTAACCACTCTCACTATCCTCCAAGGGTATTTTGGACATTCAAGAGGGCTGGATACTTGATCGCACTGTCGTGGGTGCTCAAAAAAGAATAATAAACTAC
>JAOTQG010120614.1:0-10744 GCA_025631175.1 Iris virginica | reverse complement strand
GTATAAAGACTCTCTTTAACTTCTATTCTGACGGATTGAATATCTTTTATAAGGAATCGGAGAAAGATACGTTAATTTTTGCCTGAAAAATTCCTAACAAAAGATACACACGCTTCCTTATTTTTGATCGAATCGACCATAACTACAACCTACATTCCAATAAATTGTGCAACACAAATAGGGGCTAGTAAAAAGTCCCGCGATCCCATCAAAAGACATCACAATCCCTTTTATTGTGTATAAATTATAATACTCTCGGTTAAATATTATTGTATAAATGAATAGTCCACAGATAAATGAACGGGGACAGAGATATCGGGTCGGTCGGGAGTGTAAAATATAATTCCTCTTCACTTGGGAAATAATGACTGTTTAATTATTTGCTCCAAAGAAAAAATAAATAAAGAAGAAGAAGAAGAAGAAGAAGAAGAAGAAGACCGGTTGTAAGTATGTACAGTAGATCTGAATCTGGTAGGGCAGGGCGCGGCTGTATGAAATTAATTATTTGACTCTTGGCTGGCTCCATTAATTTATTTAGGGCATTTCAGAACCCCAACAACTTGATATATAGGGTGATCATCACACACACACATCTGCTATGTATACTTCTTGAAACGGGATTCTCTGTTCCCAATCCTGTTCTAAATTCTGTCTCACTACTCACATTGGGGTGGGATTCACTAATGATGGGACCCACCACAATGTGAGTGGTGAAACAGAGTTTGGAACAGGGTTGGGGACAGAGGATCTCAACTCATATTTCTTAATTCACCGCCACCCACAGCACAGGGATCAAAGGTAATTTGACCACAAAAGGTCTTTGATTTTCTTCATAAACAACCCCCCAAAAATTAAAAAAAAAAATTAATAATAAATTGGAGAAAAGAAAAGCATATAGTAATAATAATTTGGGACGACTATCCACTCATGATAACAGCATTATATTTAATTTTTTCTACGAGAATAAATTAACGGTATTCATGTGTTTGCATTTATTCGTCTGCTTTATTCGATTATATATTGCCACAATATATAGTTTAAAAAAAAAAATGGACCCATTATTGGCTCAACTATATTAGTTTAACTTATGGATTAATTATTGATCATAATTTATCCTTTTTTTTACTTTATTTTGTACATTTATTTCTGACAAATCATGCGTAATTATTACGTGTTTTTTTATTATTATTATTTTATTCAATTTTTCACGGCTATATACATATATATAGTATCGAAGAAAAGAAGAAGAAGTCAATAAGTAGCCAATTGGTCATTAGAATGTTAAGGAAATTAAAGTTTTGAAGATTTATGTAAAGTATCATAAAATGTTGATTTGCTTGCATCACTAGTGGTCAATGTGTTGAAAAAATGTCTCAATATTTCTATCTTCTCTCACATCACTTTAAATTATCAATCATATCGGGAGTAAAAAAATAATTTATAAATTATTTTATATCAACTATATCAATATATCCCAGATAATGAACAGTATCATATGATACGATATTACACAATGCGACATTTCTAATCTGAATCTTAAAACTACCATTCGATTCGGTCCATTCCCATTAGGAAATTTAGAAAGAAGCAATTGTTGCGAGTCCCTCTCACCGGTATAAAATGGGAAGCCAAATTGACTAAAATTTCATTTTCACATAGGAGGATTCTTACAAAATGGCAATGACACGGAAGGAAAAAAGGTGCGAGCTTAAACAACTTTCACTATTTTCCGTCCCTCAATCAACCTTAATTTTTGTTATCATCAAAACACACACACTGACACACACACACACACAAAGAAGAAGAAGAAGAAAGAAAAAAGCTCTTTTCATCCTAAAAATGAGTATATTAAAGATGGTTATGTACATGCTCCACTAATATTGCTTATGTGATTACATTCTAATTTTTATTTTAAAAAATAAATTTAAAATTCATTTTAAGACGATTATAACACTTATTTTGGGACAAAAACTGTATATTTTTATTAAAATTCATAAATATGCAATATTTGCTTCTTCGTCAACAACTCTTTTTTTTTTTTTTTCTTTTATGAAAATATTTTGGAAGATATAATATCACTAATCGCCAGCAGCAAATGAATTGAAATTTTCTGTCTTAAATAGTGTCCAATCTTCTATCACATAACTTTTTAAAAGTTTAAATTTTAGAATTATCTTTTAAACGGTCAATATGTAGTTTCGAATGTATACATGAAGTGAAATCACCATTTGGAACAGAAGATCCAAATTCCCACCAAATGGAGAAACGGAGATAATTTCGCCCGAAACTAATCACTTAAAACTAAAAGTATCCCGAAAATCTTACACAACTTCTAAATTAATCAGTCACAGATTGACAAATAAGATGCACACAGTGAGTTCACTTTCGATCAAAATCAACAAGAGATTGAAAATATTTCGGAGTTCAAATGGTGGAATGTTTAGGCACAATTATTGATAAATGGGTAGTTTTTAATTTGGTTTTTGAGTTTTTGTAATAATTGAAGTAAAAAGTAAGAAAGAGATAGATAGAAAACTGTGGGACCAATGAGAGAGAAAAACCAAAAACTCAAAAAAACAGGGCAAAAAATGCCCATGAGAACACACCCAATTCCGCTTTACCCATGGAATGTAACTTTCCTTCTGTTTTTTTTGTAAAGACAGATGGATAGTCAATGAACATATTAACAAGTAACAAGGACACGGTGGGAAAGTGAGATTTTTCTTCCATCCTTTCTTATGATATTTTCCACAAAAAAACCCCACTTTGTTCCGTTACAATTCATAATCAAACCGTTTAGTCCCACCGACGACCAGGAAAATGATGGCTAGATCCAAGGCTAGAGCACAGAACTGGTACCAGCTAGTCGAGACTTTAAGCTGTTTTCTGTGCTTTTGACTAATCTTCATTTTTCACCAGAACAAAAGGAGGGTTTTAGCACATAAACAACAACAGAAGCAGCAACTTCGCAACTACTAGGCCAGGCAACCCCCAGCCTACCTATTGTCCGTTTTCTCTCAACGATGGTGAACAGAAATGACCACTAATATTGAAAGAAAAGGAGCAGTTGTGGTTGCATACCTATGTTTAAACAATTAAACAACTGCTTTTAAAGAAGCAGAACTGGTCAAAGAGTCGAGTTTTTGTTGAATTGCGTCACAATAACATCAGCCTGAACAAGTAAATCCAAACCAAAACAGATTTCATCAAATCCAAGACCATTTTCTTTGTTCAGGTCTTCGATAATCAACAATCAACTGGAATGGAAGACCTGATGAAGACAATCAACTGGAATGGAAGACCTGATGAAGCAAGAGTATCAAAATTCATGACAAAGTGTGAGTCTGCAATGCTATAAAGTATCAGTGTTGCCAGCAAATCATTGCTCTATACTTCAGCTGCACCTGTTCATAGGCCATAGCCTTTATCAGAACATCGGCTTCACCTCTCGCCAACACCAAAAAGTTGTTTGCCATTATTTTTGCCATGGCTATCTCTTTCTTAGGTTTCACGTAAAATATTTCCATATCTGCAGTACATTTCTCGCCTACATTGCCTTACAATTAACGTTGTTAACAGGAGTATTACATTTACCAAGTCATCTTTCTTGTCCCAACAGTTGACTGGAATTTCTAGGAGCATAAACCCACACTTTTCACATGTATCATGATCTTGTTAGACATTAGAACTAAAGGTTCTTAGACAGCTTTTTATCAATAGGTTGTCATGCACAAGCTGTATTCTTGAAAATAAATAACTAGAAAGTAGGCTATAACAACTTGATACAACAACAACAGCAGTAAAAAGTGTATAAGAGAAAGACCAAACAAGGAATTACACAATCTAGGTTATTGGTTATCCTCCAAATGTGGAATTATCTGAAGGTAATACTAGGTAGAGAAACTATTCCAGTCGCATAAACTTACATTAAAAACTAGTCCATAGAGGTAAGAATCTTGAACTTACCCATGAAGACTATCTTCAAGCATATATCAACAGTAAGAGGAGTGAATCATTCTTTGAGACGGTCCAAAAATAGTGACCTTACAATCATTATTTATGCTGAGAGCAGGGGCAGAGTGATCTCCATCTTAAAAAACATGCAGTACACTAACTTGGTTAATGAGGTTCATGAGTTACAATATAACGGATTTCAAAGGCCGGCTTACAAATTAATGGATTTTAAAGGCCGGCACGTATCTTCCAGATGAGAACTCCTCCAATCTAAAATCTCACTGAAGTGGGTATCAATCCACAGTTTATAAGATAAATAAGTGATATCACTGCCTTTGCCTTTAGCTATACCAAAAGGTGGAACCACATTGAACCTCAGACTGAATGGTGGTCTCATGACTTGAAAGTTGAAACAAAATGTGATAAAACCTTTTAGATGATAGTTACTGCTGCAAAAATAAGGCCATCATTTATTGAACCGTAATTAAGATGCGGAAGAATACACCAATTCAAGGAAATATGCCGATGGCGCAGATATTGATGGATGAATCAGACCTAAAGCAGAAACATATCAATTGATGGAAAATAGTGATTTTAAGTACATTGGCAAATCCGCAAATGTAGTTCTGCCCAAGAATAATGACGAGAGAGACATTCACAAGTCTGTTTACACCAAAAGCCAGACATAGAACACCGTAATTATTATGTTTCCACTGTTTGCAGAAAAGTACAAGCACACATAATGATGGAACTCCCACTTCTCACACAATAACAATAAGACATCCATGTAAATAGTTATGCAAAACATGCAATAGGTTTCTGAATAGATAATGTCTAATGCGATTGCAAAGGTAACAAATCAAGTTAAGGATTCAAATCATCAAACAAGGACAAATTATCAGAGTGCATGCATTGAATTCCTTATGAACACCTACTTTCATGATATTAATATCATACAGATGTTGACAAAGGGAGAAAATGGATCACCACATGGCAATTTTGAGGAATTACGTAATGTAAATGAGTAACTTCTGGACTTCTGTAGGGTTGCTAATGAGAAGATTTACTAATAGTTTCAATTTATATCGATAAGTTGATTTCGATTCAACTAATTCTCTACCAATCACTACAATGATAAGAAGCTAATTGGCCTGAAACTAATGACTCTTGCTAAATTCCCGGAAAGAGGTATATTTCTTCTACTTCTTGTTAATGAACAACCTTGGGCATCAAGTGATTCATGTCATAGAACTAAGTTATAACTAGCTTTTGACACCAGTGCCACTTGCAGCTTATCAAATGTGAAAGCTCGCTAGCAAAAGTTCACAAAGAAAGAGAGGCTGCAAAGAGAGGACTCCAAAGAACTCAAGCTTTTTCCTTCGCCAAAAATCGTATAATACAACAGAAAATGTGATGTCTACAAACCTCGCCTTTTCATTTGGTTTGAACTAGACTCAAACTGCCAGAACAATTGCCCGCCAATCGAAGGGTTATCAACAGCTGACTTACGCTTCCTAACATCTGCCTCCACATTCTGACCCTCTCCCTCAAAATTCCTCCCCCTTTGACCCAAGAGCTCATTAGCAGTTGACACGGGAAAGAAAGAGAACTCCTTACTTTGATGGGGAGATAGATTTCCAACAGCTTCCCTTTCCTGAGAATCACTTGGACCGACTTCATCATTGTTACAAGTTGTGCTTTTTCCCTTACTTGACAGAACACCCAAACGTAGGGACAAGTCACACTCCATTGACTCAGGCTCGCTCTCCATATAGCCTCTGCAGTCTGATTGAGAGATTCTCTTTGAAGCATTTTCATCCCCGCCACCACTGAACAGGTTTTGTAAGCAAACTTTCCCGGGGGACTCAGGTATGGCCTGAAAAATCGGTGTGCCAACAATTATAGTGTTCGACCTTCTGGGGTGGTGGTATCCAGTTTGAGAGATTGATGGCTGAGAATGCACACTGTCGTATAACGGATAAACAGAGCCCACGTCCAAAGAATTTTTACTCTCTCCTGACAATAACCGATTATTGCCCGCCAAGAGAAATTTCTCACAAGGTGAAGGATAATTACCAGAAGCAGATGGGCCATTTTTGTAATCCTGCATTAAGTTCCTGTTGGCTTGAGTCTGAGCAGTGAGCATTGGTCTCTCAACGTTTTGCAAGTTGGGATTTTGAGCATTGGTAGCACCATCCAAAATCGTGGGAGGAACTGAACCAAAATCTTGAGCTCTTGGAGAGAGGTAACTCCTTGGATTACTGTTCCTTTGGCTTCGGGATGCTCTTTCAGGAACACAACCCAGGTTAAGGGCAGCTGAGCATCATAAGCAATATAGAAAAACAGCAAATACATTATACACAAATTACACTCATGTATACTCTAAAACTCTCCCCAAAACTTCCAAAACTGAACTCAATTGGCTAATATAATCCCCAGGAGAAGGAAACAATCAAATATCATTCTTACAAAGGATTTTTTTTAATTAATCTGAGAATGTAAAATTCAGCTATAATGAGGAATGAGTACCTTCAACACAAGGAGGTAAGAGGTCACCAGTTTCCAGACTCTCATCTTTCCTAATTATTGTGCTAATGGCATCATTAACCCGGTCCCATAGTGTTTCAGGGTCTATGTATTCAGCCTAGCCAAAGGAAAAAATTTCCAAATAGATTAATAGAAACCAAAAAATAACATGACCTATCAAAGCGGAAAAAACAAATTGAGGAAAACATTTAAATTTCAGCCCCCATCCCCAAACCCCCCATATTTAAGTTGGTTTAAAGGAAAGAAGAGATACCTCTGAATTGGCTTTGGAGTACATGATTTCTTCAGATTTCAGCACAACAAAAGGTAGCTTCTCCTGCCACTCTCTGTTCTTTTTAGTTCCAGCTGTATGGCTTTCATGGACAATCCTGATTAACATATAATGTGCATTTCGGAAGAGCAATAAGTAAACGAACTAAATGCCAAGATACTAATCACCATAATTTTAAAATTACAGCTTCAAGAAACCCAGTACTCAAAAGTGAAATCTTTAACAACACGCAGTGCTCAAAATGAAAACTTTAACAAAGCCCAATACTCAAAATGAAATCTTTAACAAAAGCCAGGTACCTGAAAATCTGTTGAATGATGGAACCTCTAATGGGTTGGTGCCTGTCACTGTGCCACGCCCTTCTCACACACTCATATGGTCTTGGGCCTGGCCTTGGCATCTTCTCCTAGCACCGAAATTTCAACAAAACCCCAACAAACAGGAAAAAGAGTCTGATTTGCAAAAGAAAGAAGGAAATAAAGAGAAAAATTTCCCTACATGGCTCTAAAGACTAAAGTAGCAATCTTTAAGCAGGATTGACTAGACTGCCCCAAACTGTTGACCCTTCACTTTCAACCCAAAACTGCCATGCGACTTAACACAGAGATGAGGAGACTCACATACAGAAAGACGCTTCCAATTTAGCTGAAAATGCTTGGGTCCCCAATAATTTAATTAGAAAAAAGAGTAAGCATTGTGTGTTGGAAGTTTGGGGAGGGGGGGGTGTTTGAGGAGGTGCTAGGGATTGCTATGTGGCCTCCTTCCTAAATGCAAAAACCCCACCCTCACAAAAACCAAACCTTGGGGCAAAAGTTCTTTTTCTTGGGAAAATTCAGTTGGGCCCCGGGAGAATTGGTGGGGACAAGAAAGAAGGGGGGAAATGGGGTTTTTGAGGGTTGCGTTTGCCCCCCCAACCAACTCTATAAAAGACTGCACGTTGAATGTCTTCAATGATGTTGGTGTGGGGTTAAAGAGAACAGGGAAGGGGGAAGGAGAGGGGGGAGATAGAGAGGGGAGAGGGGGAGCTTTCTTGGTCAGGCATATTAAGGACAGTTTTCCTTCTTGTTCTCTATTTACATGGAAAAGTGGTAAGGAATCTTTTTTTCTTACTTTTTATGAAGTTGTTTTCTTGTTACATTTCATTTCATGGCTCTATCATTCAACCACCATCATCTACTTGCACTTTGGCTTTATATCAATTTCCTAAGGCAGAAAGAAAAACCTACCTTGCCAAAAATGTTTTGTGAATCTCCTAACTACCATTTTGTAATGCAAATCTACCATGTCAATGAAATCGTGTTTGTTGTGCCTTTGGTACCAAATTAAGTGAAATCGTTATGGACGACAAAGAAATGTGTTTTTTGTCGCCTTTGCTATACTAAATCTAATGGAAATGTGTTTGTTGCCGTCTCTAATGAAAATGTTATTAACGACGAAGAAACGTTAACGGTCGAAATTGGTATAAGTATGACTTACATTTGTATAACCTCGAACTATATTCCTCTCTGTAATGCTCAACATATTGTGGGTAAAAATCCTCGTACTCACCCTGTTCCAAAAAGATGTTCCTATATTACAGTTTGTGAATATTAAGGATAATATTCTAGATGCTTGTATCAGTTTTAAAATGCTTTAGATTATTTATCGTTTTTAGAAATAAAAAGATCATTTTGCAAAAATTAAAAAGGGAAAGTGGATTTTTTTTTGTACGGAGGGAATAGTTGATTCCGTATTACGTGTCTTCTTTGTTGATGTCGATTTGAATGCCTTCTACCCTTCCACTGTCAAATCTTTCATTTCTGCAAAGAAACAAGTCTTTTCTACACATACTAACAAGCTTTGATGCCTCTAGTGTGAAATTAGACCTAGAATCTAATGAAGAAGCGTGACATCCAACCTAGAATCTACTGAAGATTCATAAATAAGATATTATTGACAATCATTGAACGCTACAAAGACAGATTATTCTAACGGGCCACCACGAGTTTTAAAGCCTAGAATGATTACATTTTCACTCCAAAATGACCAAATTGCAAGTCTCTTGCTTCACAAAAAGTGGCAGCAAGGTAAATGATACTTGCACTCAACATAGAGCTTCTTCTTCAGAAATACCTAAAACACTACCTAGTGCACACTACACTAATCCTGCCTTACACTTGAACCAGAAAAGCTTGAACTTGAAATCCTCAAGGAGTAAGACAACCCTGCAGGTCCACTCTCATTGTTTCATCTGTCATTTAGTATTGGTATCCTTTCTACTTCTGAGATTAAGACACATATTTAAGAGCCCTGTAACATATCTCATTTTCTTCCAATCCATACCACCAAAACCCAACCCCAGCCAGTGTTTATCAAAAATATATGGCCTACCATTGGCCTGTAGTGTTGGCAAACTCCAAGCCTATGCCCACCACCACTCCAAGAATTGAAAGTAAAGCAATAATTGCACTTAGTTTTCATTTAACACAAACTTCTCTCAAACAGATAGCTACCTTTTTAACAAACTTTGAAAGAAGAACAAATAAAGAAGACCAATATACAGAAGTTCTAACTATCCGAGGAGAAGAATTAAAGTTGTCTTATCAAAAATAAGTTTGACTCCTACAAATGCTTTTAGCAAGATATTAAAATACAAACAATTGAAAAGACTAGGGAAAAATGCCAATAAATTCTTTTTTAAAACTTTCATATCTAAAATATCCCCCCAAAAAAAAAACTTTTATCCGAAATGTCCCAAATTTAAATTTGAAATACTAAAATATCCTAAATTTGATGGTTTACTAAAATTGTAACGAACATGAAATTATTTTTCTTTTTCTAGATGATGATGGATTGTGATAATTATAAAATATTAATAATTTAATTTAAGTGAGTCATTATAATATTAATAATAATTATTATATTAAAAACAATAAAATAAAATAAATAAAGATAGTAAGTCAACTATTAAGTGAATACTAAAAAGATAAAAGGTTAGCTTCTCAGTTATTACTATTAATTATAATAGTAATATTATTAATGATAATGATAATAATTATTTAATAAAAATATTAGTTTTTTGTTAATTTTATCTTATTCAAATAGTTATTAATTTTGTATTATATTTGTCTACATATTAATATTAATATAAATAATAATTATTAATATTATCGTCATTATTACTATTTATTAAAATTAAAATTATTAATTTTTTTTAGTATCTATCATCATTTTAAAAAATCAAGTTTTCTCCACAAATGGTGTAAGTGGAATATTAACTTTAGGACCTTTTTCAATTCAGATGGTTTTGGTACCAGAATTCTATTATTAAATTCAGACCCTTTATGGGAAAAGATTTCTTCCTTGCTAACCTTCTTGATGACCATCTTTCGTTTTGATAACTTGTAAGGAGCATCCCAATTTACTTTAGAATTTGATGGTTTTCTTTTGAAGGAGAAATCTCATAGCCTTCCTTGAAGAGATCCTTCTTTGTCAGGAGCTTCAGATTATCTAATTTTTTCTCGTGACCAACCTGACTGATTGGATTTGCTCCAGGATTCAGTCATTTCTTCGAACATATTAGGGTTTTCTTCCTTTACTCTGTTAACTATTAGAGAAACTTCCTCTAAATTAGAAGATAGGTCTTCAGATCTTTGTCGTGTATCGAAGATGTCCACAACAAATTTGAATTATTCATTCTCAAGCTTGAGTTTGATTTCATCGACTCTTGCTTTTTTTTTTTGTTTGTAGAGCTATGAATTTATGGACTTCTCTTTAGTCTTCTGTTTTCATCTGAAAAAATAATTTTTTTACCGTTTAAATGTTGACTATAATGAGAATGCTGATTTGATTTTGTTGTTGGGTTTTTGACTCAAATCCCATATCGATTAGGATTTATTAGTGTTGACGTAAATCCCACGTCGACGGTGAAAGAAGTAGTGAATGTGTTTTCCCTATATAAATAGGCTTTTCTAGTTAGGATTAAAATACAAC
>JAOTQG010120603.1:0-10745 GCA_025631175.1 Iris virginica | reverse complement strand
AAATACAGACATATAACTAACATACAACAAAAATGTATTAAGATACAACTGGTTCGTACGGTTTGTACGAAAAAATAATTTGTAGCGGAATACGCCCCAATATATATATGTATGTATGTATAAGCATTATTTTAGGTTAGGCTTAAAAAAAGCTAAATCCAACTCTTTGAGCCCGAATAGGGTTAGTTTCGATAAACGTTTTGAAGAAATAATTATGTAAAAAAATATTTGAAAATAGATTTTAATAAAAGTGATTTTTTAGAATTAATTTACGAATGTTTGACTACTGTATGTCAAAACATATTATGAAAAAAAATGTCAAATTTACCATTCACGTAAATAAGCAATATAATTAATATACATGATCAATAGTGGAGATTATTATTATACTTTTTGTCAAAATGCATTTTTTTCACATATGGACAACTTAAATCAGAATTACTTTTGTCATTTAAACACCGTTAAAAATAATTATACACTCCAAAAATGATTTTAAAGTCTCCAAAGGCAATACCAAACTCCAAAAGTCTTAAATGCATTTGTTTAGTTGGGATAATTAAAACTAAGGGATAACTAAACTTAAGGAAAAATTAAGATAACATCTGAATGGACACCTAATAATTAAGTGGCATTTCAATATCATCCGAAAATAATTCAAATGTGAATTAGTTGAAATTGTCATTATTTTACAATGCACTAGTAATTAATTGGGTTTTTATGAGTCAATATAACGCTCATCTTTGCAATTTTATAAAATGATAAATGTATTTTAGGCCCCAATCTTTTTATGAGCTTGCAAAATGGACCTTTGAGTGCAAATCATTGTAAAATAAGCTTTATTATTTTATTTTTGTTCTAAAAATGCTCCTTTTGATAGAATTTCTTAAAGGTTAACGGAAGTTGTTGCATATTAAACCCTCAACTTTAAAAATTGATGCATTTTAGGTCATCAACTTTATCAATTCAGTTAGACCCTTAACGAATTTAGTTCAACATACCCCGTTTTGCAATAAAATTGCAACATTAGAACCCATTTTACAACAGTTTGAATCCGGGGGTCCGTTTTACGAACTCATGAAAATATTAGAATCTAAAATAAGATTAATCCTTTTATAAATCACCGACTGATGTATAAAACATAAATCTTGTTCTCAGATACAAATTAATTAAAAAAATTATTATACGTGAAAAATATTTATTTTTCTTTTTGTGTAGGTGAAAGAGGTTATCAAAGTTTCTTTATTAATCTTTTTTCTGGGCTTTTCAATTTGTTCACGGCAGTACCCAAAATCATACACTACTAGCTGTAGTACATAGGATTGAGACGATTTTCCTTTTCTAACTTTTTTTTCCTTTTATTTTCTTCTACTACCGTCTTTTTGTTACCTCTTTCTGACCAATAATAATGACATCAATTTCCAAACTCTGTAATTATGCTAATTTATAAATAGAAAAAAAATCTATATATTATATTGTAAATCTTCTTATTTAATTACATGCCTTTTCAATTCCAACTAAATAAACATCAGTCAAATCTGTTTTGTGATTACATAAGTTGTAATAATTAACCCAATAAATCTCCCCTTTCTCTCCCTTCACCAGGAGATTACGTTTTTTTCCCAAAGAATGCATTCAGCAAACCACTGGGGAGGAACGTTTGAGGTGGCCAGCGATAGCTCGGCTACAGCCTACGAGGATGATCGGAGCCGGAACAACAACAACAACAACAACAACAACAACAACAATGGGGAGTGGGACCGGGCGTCGGTGTATCATCGAGAGCAATTACAACAACACGAGCTCGACGAAACGCAACAGAGTTGGCTTCTGGATCCCGAGAGGAACAAGAAGAAAAAGAAAAAATACGTCGACCTGGGCTGCATCATGTGCAGCCACAGGGCGCTGCGATGGACCGTGGGATCCATCGCGGTAGCCTTTTTGGTGATTGGGCTGCCGATCATTGTGGCTAAGGCAATGCCGAAACATAAAGTGAGGGCGGCTCCGCCGGATAATTATACGGTTGCTCTCCACAAGGCGCTGCTCTTCTTCAATGCTCAGAAGTGTACGTTTCTCTTTTCTTTCTTTTTCTCTCATTTTGATTAATTATCTTTGCTGCTGCTGCTGCTGCTGCTTTTGATTGAAATTCTCTTAATGGCCCATGAAAATTTAACGTACGTCAGAAACTCTTCTCCTCATAAACATTTCTGGGAATTTTTGGGTTAATTATAGCATAATATTTAAGAGATATGAATGTGAATATTATGGTATACAGGAGTAGTGACTTTTGACCTTCCGTTCATGACTCATAAGAGTGTTTTTCCAAAATTGAATTCTAAAAATAATGTTCTTAATTCTATATTCATTAATTAATCAAGCTACATTTTTTCATATTTGTAATTAGGAAAGAAAGAAAAAAAAAATCATTTTTCGCCCCAATGAAAGAGAGTTTTTGAAAATATATAGTATAAATGCATCGCTGATTTAACACTTAGATGGCGATAAAATTTTAATTACTAGATTGGAATAATATGATTTTTTTTTTGAAGATGTACACAAGAATTAGGAATACCTAATGTTTTACAAAATGCTCCTATTTTTTTTCTTTTCGAAATACTTCATTAAGTTTATTTTACATATTTTGAAAGCGAAATTTTTCATCAAAATATATCGTCATCATATACAATTAAAACGAAACTTTAATTAGGAATAGCTAGTAAGTTGAATAATGGAGTATATTGTAAACGATGGAATGTCATTATCATAAGTAGGGTTCTTACACAAATGCTTGGCCTGCAAGTTCACCGTAACGAGTTCAGTTTTGACTCGGTTCTTATATATCAAAACAAGCTCTTAAATATGTTTAAAATTGAAATACGTTTGGAGAAGAATAACAATGATAAAGACGACCTTTCATTTGAATATAAAGCAGAGAACACCCTTGTAAGTTTTTATTTTGTTCATAAAACTCCCATATGAACCATGATTGACGATTTCACCCCTAAAAGCTTAACACTTAAGGCCAGTATAACGGAGAAAATAGACGGAATGATGAGTTTTTGCAAGCAAAAGTTATAAGTAATAAATTTGCATGAAAATTTAGTTAAGTGACCAAACTTTTGCAAATTGGGTGCAGTTGAGTGATTTTTGGTGTAGTTTTGTCAAAAAAGTTTTTGAGATTTTTCTATTCACTAAATTAATTTTATTCTTCCACTTTATTATCCTAAACAAGAAAAGAGTCATTTGCCCCTCCGTCCTTTTCCTCCTCCACTTTCCACCCTTCACACTTTTCATCACTGTACCAAAGATCACAGTCATATTAACTGATTTGATCATATGATATTTTAGCTGGGAAATTGCCCAAGAACAATGGTGTTAGCTGGAGAGGGGACTCAGGACTGAAAGACGGATCAAGTTTAACGGACGTTAAAGGAGGGCTGGTCGGGGGCTACTATGATGCCGGGGACAACACAAAGTTCCATTTCCCAATGGCATATGCAATGACTGTATTGAGTTGGAGTGTGATCGAGTACAAGCACAAGTACCGCGCCATTGGAGAGTATGACCATGTCCGAGACCTAATCAAGTGGGGCACTGATTACTTGCTCCTCACATTCAACTCCTCTGCTACAAAAATTAACCACATTTATAGCCAGGTACGATGCTTCTGTATGTTCTGTTTACCCCCCACACACACACGCACACGCATCTACAGGTTCAACTTCTGTTAGTAAATCAATGGTGGTCATACACAAATATTATAGGCCGAGACTACCTTGTGGCTTGGTATCCTCGAGGACCTCGATCATGAATTTTTTTTGCCTCATCATGTGATCTTAGCATTTCCCATAGCCAGAACTCAGAAATTATCCAAGAACAATGATTTAAGAAAGTTGTTCTTTTCTGATTTTAGTGCATACTCTCTATTGTCATTCAGAAGAAGTGGTAAAAAATATAAGATGATAGGTTATGAACTGAAATGATGAATTAGAACATGTCTATTAGCACAATTTCTCTTTTTATGTGAAGAAAAGGTTGGAGGGTCTCGAAATGGCTCGACTATACCAGATGATCACAACTGCTGGGAAAGACCAGAAAAAATGGACTATGTTCGGCAAGTCCAAATTGCAAATTCTGGGCCAGAGCTGGCTGGAGAAATGGCAGCAGCACTGGCTGCTGCATCTATTGTGTTTCAAGACGACAAAGCGTACTCCAATAAACTCGTGAAAGGTGCCACTACGGTCTATACCTTTGCCAGGGATTTTGGGAAACGGACTCCATACTGTCGTGGAAATCTTTTCATTGAACCTTACTACAACTCTAGCGGATACTTTGACGAGTACATGTGGAGTTCTGCCTGGATGTACTATGCCACTGGCAATACCAGCTATCTGTCATTAGCAACCAATTTGGACGTACCAAGAAACTCCAAAGCTTTCAACATGATCCCGGATTTGATGGTGATGAGTTGGGATAACAAGTTACCTGCTGCCATGCTTCTTCTTACACGGATGCGCATATTCTTGAGCCCCGGCTACCCGTATGAGGACATGCTTAGAAGCTATCACAATGTCACTGAGCTTACCATGTGTTCTTACCTCCAACAATACCATTTTTTCAACTGGACTCAAGGTGAATACATTAATACATACATTGTTGTAGCTGCCGAAAAAAGCTGCTGTCAGCATTGTCATTCCTCTATATAGCAATGCATTTGCATAAGCAAATATTGCATGTGTAGTATCACGAATGATGAAGCTATGCAAGTGTTTGTAATGTGTGTACAGGAGGACTCATCCAACTGAACCACGGGGGAGGACAGACTTTGCAATATGTGGTTAATGCCGCCTTCTTGGCTTCCCTCTTTGCTGATTACATGAAGGCAATAGACGTTCCAGGATGGAATTGTGGTCCTTCTTTCATCTCTTTGGACACTCTTCGTAGTTTTGCCACCTCCCAGGTTAGTTCATCATTTATCTCTACTCATCACTCTTCAAAAATTATATATATATATATATATATATATATTTCATAAATGAGTTTGACGAGACTTTGGGTTTGTGGGTATGGAAAAACAGATGGATTATATCCTGGGTGCGAATCCTTTGAACATGAGCTACGTGGTAGGATATGGCATCAAGTATCCCAAGCATGTTCATCACCGCGGTGCTTCCATACCAAAAGACAACGCTAATAACTCGTGTACAGCAGGGTTCAAGTGGCTTCACACTACCAAGCCAAATCCTAACACCATCACAGGAGCATTAGTTGGAGGGCCAGATCGCTTTGATAGATTCCAAGATGTGCGCTCCAATTACAGCTACACCGAGCCAACCATGGCAGGAAATGCTGGTCTTGTTGCTGCACTCGTGTCCCTAACGGGCAGTGGTGGTACTGGTACCATTGACAAGAACTCCATATTTTCTGCAGTTCCACCATTGTACCCAAACAGCCCTCCACCTCCAGCTCCATGGAGACCTTAACAGGTTTCTCTTTAACATGCATAACCCACAAGTGTCTTTTTTACATTCTTCCATCATGCCTTAAATCTTGTACCTAGAGTTTGCAAGTACAGAAGTTGAATACATGTGATTAACCACAACAAACGATAGATTTATGAATTTCTGTACATTTTGCTGCCAAATTTTACCATTCAGAACGACACGTTACAAAATAATTCCGAAATTAAAATAAAATAAAGTTATGCTTCTCTCACAAAATTTAATTAAATTTGAAAATCAAACTCTACAAGTACAGAAGGGCCCTAACTTGGATCAAGAAACACCAATCAAGCCCAATCGAATTCCGAATTTCCAATCTGTAAGTAAGTATTCCCTCTCTATATGCATATATATAATATCATATGGCCTCATAAACTTTTTAGATAAAACTATAATCTTTGTAATGGTATCATTTTCTGCTGGAATTTTACTTACTTTGGGCTTAATCCTGGATCTAAGCCCAATATTCCATGGCCCATCTTTCGCCTACTTTTGACAGAATTCACCTTTTCCATCCTCCACTCATCTTTAAGCCTAGAAATGAAACTATCTGCCTTGACGTTAACATCTGGGCTCGGAGGAAACGACACTGGCCCAGCAACATCTCCGCCGTCGAATTCTTCCAGCATCTCCTGTATTCCCCTAAAATCGATGGTTTCCCTATCCGGGGAATTGCATACGGAGCTCTGAGCGCTCCGTAGGCTTACAAAGTCCCCGCGAATTTTGAATTTCAGCTCAGACATCTTGAACGGCGGAGGGGGCGGTGGTGGCGGAATCGGGAATAAGGGCGATTCTGATCCGCTATTGGTTATGTACTCTTTCCTTTCGTAGTAATTGCTTGGCTTTGAAGGCAATGGAGGTTTGCCTTTGCTAGAGGGACGTAGCCGGAGTTGTACGGAATTCGCAGGAGTTGGCAGTGGTGGAGATGATTGCGGCAGCACGCGGCTTTTTCGTTCGGACGAGGCCTTCAGAAGTGGAGGCGGCTGCGGCGGTGGGGGTGGCGGAGATGTAGTTGATGAGTTTCTCTTACTTTTGCTTCCGGATTGGAAGATGTTGTTGGGGTTTGAAGATGGCGGCGGCGGCGGCGGGGGAGGTGGAGCAGCGGAGGAACTGAATCTCTTGCTCTTGCCGCCACTTTTGAACAAATTGTTGAAAATTGAGCTCGGAGGAAGAGGCGGAGGTGATGGTGGAGGTTGCGCTACTGCAGCAACGGAGTGAATGCGCTTATGTTTGGTTCCTTTTTTGAACATGTTATGAAATACAGAAGGCGGTGGTGGAAGTGGCGGCGGAGGCGGAGGGAGAGACGCTATTTGTTCCGGTGAAGAATGTGATGATTGTGGCGAGAGAGTGGCATTATCGTGATTATTACGGGTTCTACTTTTCTTCCTCCTTTTTCCTTGATTATACAATGAAGTAAAAGCAGTAGCTATCTCCTTAGTTGCATCACTTATTTGGCGATCCAGTTTCTTCAATTTAGTCTCGGATCGGTGAATGATTGGTGGCGGTGTAGGAGGTGGAGGTGGAGGTGGAGGTGGTGGAGGAGGTGCAGGCGGAGGCGGTCGAGGCTTTTCATACTCCGCTTCGCTTTCATTTTTAATCCTCATCTTTTCCTTCCGTCTCTCCTTGTGGTAAGAATTCCTTGGCTTGAATTTTGCCACCGGTGGCAGAGGAGGTGGCTGGGGCACCGGCGATTTGGGAGGTAGAGGTGAACTCGGATAGAGATGAACTTGAAAAGTATCAACAGGAATTTCCTTGACCTCAGAATAATCTCTCTCCGATTCACTCTGCCGCAATGACGGTGGTGATTGATATGCATCGTTCTCTCTCTCCACTTCACTCCGCTGGGGAACACTGTGAAAATTGACCGCCGACTGTGATTGATGGAAAACATTTCCTATCTCAACCTCACTCCGCCGCAATGACGGTGGTGAACGATACACATCATCATCTCTCTCCTCTCCACGTCGGCGGGGAAAGTCGTAAAAATAATCAGAGACCGCCGACTGCGACCGATGCAGCCCATTTTCCTTCTCCACCACCTCACTCCGCGGCGTTGACGCCGGTGAACGATACCCAATATTATCTCTCTCTGCCTCACTCTGTCGCGGTCGTAGATGAGAATACTGCGACGACTGCGCCGCCGACGAATACAAATTCACGTCAAAGTCATCAAAAAACCGGAACCGGTTTTCACCCGTTTCCCACAACGACTCTTGCCTCAAATCAGGGTAAGAGCTGCTATTCCTCCTCAACCGGCCACCGCCAGTTACCGGTTCCTGAACAGGGGCGGTGCTACTGCTACTGTACATTTGCCGATTGCGATTATAACCATGGCTCATGACTTGCTCGCTGACGCCATCGGCGGGGGGTGGGGTAACGTCGTCGTTTCTTTTGGCAAAAACGCCGCAGAGTACGGCGAAGAGGACGAGGAAGATGTTGAGGGAGTCCCAGCTCTTCTTGACGGAAGTGGGTTTGATGATTTGGGAAGTGTGGGTGAGAAAAGGTGGGAGGAAGAAGAAGATGATTAGTAAGAATAAAATCGGGAGGAGGATGATTAGAACAACCGGGTTGAAGAGCGCAGATGGCGGTGGCCGGCGGCGAGTTTGGATGGGTGGCTGGAACCAGAAGGTTGGTGGGGAGTCTCCATCTTGCTCCATTGGAATATGGATATTATTATTATGAGGAATTTCCGAGTATTATGAGTTGGGTTTCGGTGTTTTTTCGTTGCTCACGAGCGTGTGTGTGTGTGTGTGTGTGTGTGTGTTGAAAAGTGTTTTTGGTGGGTGAGGCCCGTGAGGGGGGGTTTTGGTTTGGTTTGGATTAAAAGGAAGACAGCAATGAAAAAGAGAGGGCAGCAAATGAGAATGTGATGAATGAAATGAAACATTTGGTGGCACGATTAAATAAGGATTAATTTGGGAGATATACTACTTGGTACGGATCTGGTTGTCACTTTAATTAATGCTAAAGATTATGGACCCTTAATCATTCACTGATTTTGGATTAGTTCTTGGACTTAATGTTTTGACAGGAATTTTTTTTATGAATATAACTAATAAATGATCAATACTTAAAGTAACCACCTAATTAATACTCCATTGATTTCATTTTAAGTGTCTGATATTGATATTTATTCGTAATATTATAAAAATTTATAATGAAACGGACAAAATAATAAATAGAATGATAAGGTAAGAAACCCCCTAATGATTAATGCTGGAGATACAATTTTGCGTATTTTCTTTTTGAAGAAAGCAAAACTCTTAAATGGATTCAAAATTTTGGACTTATGATGAGTAAAAGTATTTCAGTATTATAAAATATTACTTTTTGAGTGCATAAAATATTTAAAAACCTACTTTATTTTTAATCATTCGATAAATGTAATTTCTCATGTATTATATAAGTAATATTTAAAAATATGAAAGTGAACACTAATCATCAATTTTGGAATAGTTTTAATTCATTACCTGCCCAAAAAATGAACTTGAAAATTGATTCAAGAGTGAATTCATTTGCTACTTTAACCTAATTTTAATTGAATTTTGATTGGACATATCACCTATGTAAGTAACTAATGTTGAGGAACCTAAGGGGTGACTCAGTGGTAGAGCTGGGCTTTACAATATGTAAGATCTTAGGTTCGATCTCTTCCCATTTCCTCTTAGAGCAAAAAAAAAAAAAAAAAAAACTAATGTTGGTTATTGCATTCATCACACTTCACCAAATGTACATAATTTAGCTCCTTGTACATTGGTGGATATTATAGATAATTAAAACTACTTTTAAAATAGGTTAATTAATTATATGAATAATTATACCACATACATGTTTATCATGACAAATTAAAAAATTAACTAAAAGAAAGAAATACTTCCATTTCTAAGATTCAGTTCATTATAATTAATGTATCGAGCTACTATTGATTCAAGAGTGAATTCATTACTTTTGTTGATACTATTTGACATTAAAATTACACAAGTTCCATAAACTACTAGCAATAAATTAATACTCCATTCGTTTCAAAATAGGTGATCTTCTAGGCTAATGCACACATCTTAAGAAATATTATACATTTACAAATTTATCCTTATTAAATAGTCCCTCTTTATTGTTAGTACAAGAGATAAATATAATTAATGATTATAGGTAATTAGGAAAATAGAAGGACAATTTAGGAAAGTAGAGACAAAAAGAAGCCTAAAATTTTTATAGTAATAATTATTTTGAAATAAATTTTTCTTGCCAAAAGGCAGTAGAAAATCTCTTCACTTGAGTGATATTATTTGAGTGTGCATGCTTTATATATTCTAGAAGTTGGGTGTATACTTATTACGTATTTCCTTTCTAAATAAATATTTTTTTTAAGTTATAAAAAGTTGTTTTGATATATACCGAGATAAATCTTTTTCAAAGATCAATTAAGGACAATCGATAAAAAATCAAAAAAATTAAGAAATCAGTTGTGAAGTTAACCGTTAAAAGAAATAGTACTCCGTAAATACTTGTGTCACAATTGAGGAATTATTTAGGGACAAATGGTCAATTACATTTTATGTACTCTATTCGTTCATAAATAAGTGTCATATTTTAACTTTAAAAATAATAATTTTGACCAATTTTGTATGAGATTTAACATATTATTAGTAAGTTATAAAAAATATTATTAATAATTATATTAATAATCTGACAAAATTTAAAATTTAAGACTCAATTAATATACGTGAAAAATTGATTTTAACAATTAATTATAATGACTTCTAAAATCGATGACACATAAATATATAAATTAATGTTGAACTCCAATATTAGTAGCCCTCGTATCCTGTGCCTTCGAGAATGGTGAAGTAAATTGCGAGATTTGCCTCAACTAACCAGAGAATTGTGTTTACTGATTGATCTCACCTTTAAAAGAGCGTAAATTTAAATTTGTTTCCAAAATTCAAATCCCACTCCGTAGGTCACTAGTACACCATCTAAGCTTTTACCAATCGAGCTGTATCTCTGGACCATAAGTATATAAATATTAATGGGGGAAGGAGTAAAACTTTAACATAAACGGGGAACCGAAAATATAGTGCAGAAAGGAAGCGCTGGTCTTGAGGTAAAAGGCGGTGGGAGGACGGAAGCCCAGTGGTCCTTTAATGGGGAAAAAGAAGGAAAATGACCTTCCCAGTTCTCTCTCTCTCTCTCTCTCTCTCTCTCTCTCTCTCTGTCTCTCTCTCTCTCTCTCTCTCTCTCAAAAAA
>JAOTQG010120592.1:0-10586 GCA_025631175.1 Iris virginica | reverse complement strand
AGTAAGTATGAAACCGCTATCTTACTTAAAGAATTTGAAGAAAAACGCAGCGTTAATGCTCAAGATTTCATTAAGGACAAGCATTTTAAAGTTTAGTGACCACTCAACTTTGTATGAAAAATTAAGAGTCGCCACCTCCGCTTATATTTAAGATTGCGGAAGCACAAGCATTTTAAATGTGAGAGATTGTAGGTCCGGGGGCTAAGTTAGGAATCGAAAAGGGGTTAGGCACCCAATTTTCCCTTTCGATATCTTAATAATGTTTTAGCATGCATGTCTCCTATTGATCGGTCGATTGATTGATTGGTTGCTTACATAAGATTCAAGAATGATGCAAAAATAGGTGAGCATAATCTAATCATCATTTACTTACATTTTAATCAGGTGAATAAAAAGAAAGTATTTACATTTTATCATGTTAGTAAAATAAGATTTACACTTTATAAAAGAAGTGTTTGTGCTTTTATGCTAGAAGCTTAGGAGTAAGACTCCTTTTCTTTGTCATCCTTCAAACATGTTTATCCAAGTCATGGAAGGACTTTGGAAATAACACTATCATTTATAGGATATTTTTGAAAGCACACGAGTACTTGGAAATTAGTATTTATAAAGATGTAGATGTACTTTAGAAAATAGATGACGATTATCACTTGATTAGAATTGTCTCTTACTGCATTCATCCCTTTAGGACTCCAATAAAGGAGTAAACCTTTGTAAGGTTCATGAACACATGAATCCCTTCATTTCTAGATCCTTTAATGATCATTAATTGGAAGAAAAAAAAAGATGAAGAAAGAAGGTTTAATTTAACTCAAAGATGAGATATTAATTCCACACTTTGAGGATCACACTTCTATACACAAAGAGTTAAAAGACTCTTATTTAATTCAAATATGGGATTTTAAACTCACACTTTGAAGATTCATTTGCATAATGTACATAAATATACATATATGTATTAATATTTATATATCAACTCAAGGAGTGACATTTGTAATCCCACTCCTTAAGGACCACACATTATGTACATAATATTTAAAGCATTGTAAAGAAATGTAAAGACATTATCAACTTACAAATTGTGAGATTTAATTCACACTTTGGAGGACTTGCACATTATGTGCTATATATATAATATATATACATATATGTAAGCATAATAAAGAAATGTAAGGACATGATCAACTCACAAGAAATAGATTTATAATCCCAAACTTGGAGGACTTGAACATTATGTGCTATACATTTAATATATACAAATATATAGAAATGAAAGACTTAGATCTGGAGCAAGCAAAACGCAAGGGAAAAAATGTCGCGAGAGAGCATGAAAGTAAGTATGAAACCGCTATCTTACTTAAAGAATTTGAAGAAAAACGCAGCGTTAATGCTCAAGATTTCATTAAGGAAAGGGAGAAAGATTCAGCACTTAGAGAGAGGGAGTTGGAGGCACAAATGTTAAATGCAACAATTCAAGAAGCAAAGCTGGAAATACAACTACTAACTGCCGACATTACGAAGATGAGTCCTATTCAAAGAAAAGTTTACGATCGGAGGGTTAAGGAGTACGCTATCGCAAAGGGATGGGACGTTGAAGATGACGATTAGTTGGAGGCAGAATTATTATGTACTTTTGTTGTTATGTACTTTTGCATTCTCTAGAAAAAGTAGTTTGTATGATAGCTTCTAGTTTAGTCGAGTAGTTTGATTAGTTGTTTTCTTCAAGTGGTTGAGTTGTCGTATTGTATAATATTATCTTATCACAATGTTACTTGTCATCGTGTGAATGCGCAAGTTATCTCCTTCCTAATCTAATTCAGATTGCATTTTATCTCTTCGTACTGTATTTATATGATGTATATTACAAGAATAATTTTCACACCTATCTCTCTATCTCTCTTCTAGCAAACGAGCTTCCTCCCTCATCTCAAAATGTCTGGTCGTAATCCTTTATATAATGATTCTTTCAATGAACTATACGACGACATTGAAGCATCATATGCTTTCGATAGTCCCGTTAACAAACTTGTTGATAGTTTACTACTGGAGGACGAAGGTGATACATCATCTCCGACACAAAAAAAGAAACGAGAATATGTCAACAGGGATCGTGAAGAAGGGCATGCCCGTCTCTACAAAGACTACTTTGCAGACAATCCCGTATATTCAGATGCATATTTTCGTCGAAGATTTAGAATGCGCAAGAGTTTATTCATTCACATAATGAATAAACTTGAAAGTCGTTATCCCTTTTTTCAACAATCTATAGATGCGGCTGGTAAGAAATCGATTTCCCCACTCCAAAAGTGTACTGTTGCAATGAGAATGCTAGCTTATGGAGTTGAAGAAAAACGCAATGTTAATGCTCAAGATTTCAACAATCTATAGATCGGAGGGTTAAGGAGTGCTGATCCTGGGGCTTTCTTAATGCTTAAGGATCAGGATCAGCACTTTAAGTGGTACGAGGAAGCCCCAGAGCATATGTTCATCATCCGAGATCCAATCTACAAGTTTTGTTCATCATCCGATATGCAGATGGTTCTGATGGTTCTTGCAGTGGTAGAATATCTGAACTACTTCCGACATATTTTGTTCATCGTAGATTGATTGTTTTTATGAATGTTTATGATGAATTGAACATGAAGAAGTTTCTTCAAAAAAAAAAAAAATTCAACCACTCAAAACACAAAACAATCAAGGATAATAAAGAACTAGAAAGCATTAAAGAGAGTTCATTAACTTGAACTTTTTTTATTCTTTCTTCCATCTTTGAATCCATCCACCTAAACTAAGGAATATCAACTTGTGCAAATTCATTGGGAATAGATGCGTTCATCTCTCATCTTTTAATACTTGTACAAGTTTTTTTCTCTTAATCTTCATGTAAATAACTTACAAATCCACTTGGTAGCAAATCAAGTGGGTATTATGTGTTCATCGTTCATAGTTATGTGAATATATTACCTTGAATGTTGATTTTTCATTTGCTAATATATATATATATATATACATAGTATATATGCTGGCACAAAATAGTGCCTAGTCCTTCCAACGGTGGAATGCAAATCCTCTTTGGTAAGTTGATTATGCATTTACATTTGTCTATAATTGCTTATATATATATATATATATATATGGGCGCGTTCCAATAGGAACTAATTAAAATAAGAACTATAGGAACCAAAGACACAGTAACGATAAAATTTACTGTGTTGGGAGATTCATTATTCAAAGACACAGTAAATATATTTTCAGTACTGTGTATTTGAATTTCCCAACACAGTAAATATTTTTGTTATTGTGTATTTGGTTCCTATAGTTCCTACCATATTTAGGTTCTCATTTGAGCGGCTACCTATATATATATATATATATATATATGATAGCACATAATAAGTGCAAGTCCTCCCTAAGGGTGAATTACAAATCCTACTTTGTGAGTTGATTATGTATTTACATTCTGTTATATTGCTTATATATGTATATACTACTATATATATTATGCATATAATGTGCAAGTCCTCACTTTAGTGAATTGATTATATCTTTATACTTCATTTATAATGCTTATATATGTATATATTATAGCACATAATGTGTAGTCCTCACTCTAGTAGTTGATTTATAAATAGTACATGTATATTTGTACTTATTATACAAATGAATCTTTAATGTGTGGACTTAAAATCCTATCTTTGAATTACATACAAGTCTTTTAATTTCTTGTACATACAAGTTGTGATTTTCAAAGTATGGCATTAATTTCACATATTTGAGTTGTAATTAAATCTCATTTCTCCATCTTTTTTTCTTTTAAAATGACCATTAAAGGACCAAAAAATGAAAACATGCATGTGTTCATGAAACCTCACAAAAGGTTCACTCCATTTTTGGAGTCTCAAAGCTATGAACACACTAAGAGCCAATCCTAATATAGTGATAATGGTCATTTCACTTAAAGACAAAGTACATACATTTCTTTATAAATACAACTCTTCAAACATTCAAATACTTTCAAATTATCCTACCAATGATGGTATTGTTTCCAAAGTCCTTCAATGACTTATACAATGATGCTTGAAGGATGACAAACCAAAGAGTTTTACTCCTAAAGTCCTTTCTACATGGGATACATAAACATTTCTTTAATCCCATGACTAAAATGCAAATTATTTCTAACTTGCATAATTAAAATGCACATCCCTTTTCTTTTAAACACATGACTAAAATGTATTTTCTATGTAAATACTTTCTTCTTCTTTTTTCACATGAACAAGATACACATTCCTTTCTTCTTGTATGAATAGACATGTAAATAAATGATGATGAGGCCATGCTCACTTCTTCTTTGCATCCATCTTGAATCCTATGTAAAGTAACCAACAACCAATTGGCCGACCAATAGGAGACATGCATCCTAGAACATTATTAAGAGACCGAAATGGTGAATTGAGTGTCTAACCCCTTTTCGATTCATAACCTAGCCCTCGGACTTATAATCTCTTACATTTAAAAGGTTTGTGCTTTCGAAATCTTAAATATAAATGGAGGTGACGACTATCAATTTTTCATACAAAGTTGATCGGTCACTAATGAGAAACCCGCACTTGTACCAAAAGTTCTCATTGCACTAACAATATCTTTCATTTTTCTTACAGGATTAACTAACTCAGTCATATTGAAATAACAATCTAATTAAACAAAGTGTAACATAGTTATGAAACTTGAATTAACAAGTCCCCGGCAACGGCGCAACTTTTTGATCGTACTGTCGTAGGTGCTCAAATAAAGAAAAAAAGTGTCTATTTACTACTATCACTACTACTAACTAAATTAATGCAGATAATGATAAATACAATGTCGTTCCACTGAAAACTTGCATTAAGTGATCTAACTGAGCAGTATACTTTGTTTTACTGGTTTGATTATCACAGTGATACTAATAGTTTTTGAGACGAAAGTTATAATTAAGCTATGTCTAGGAGATAGGATTCAATCATTACTTTTGATTATCCTAACTTTTGTATATCATTGATTATGTTCTTACAGTTGTCTGATTATTAGCAATTTATTTAGTCTTTATGTCGGAATATACAATGCCAGTGTTCTTCGATTTCTTTAAACACCGAAGATCACGGAAATAGACGACGCACGAAAAACCCTTGAAGCACATAAATTCGAATAACCATAACCCCCTTTACTCACGAGAGAGTCGTACAATAAAGTGAATCAGAGAATCACAATCAACCTATTGTATGACACCTCAATCAAAAAGCATAATCATACAATTCAATATCATTCTTCAAATTAAGCATTTATAACTACTTAGTCGAAAGAACGCACGTATGAACGATTGCAATACCAATAAGAACAAGAACACAATTTGAAGTATTAATAATAAAGCATAATCAATAAGTAAGATTTACCTCTAACTCCTAGAAGATGGAGTTTAGTTCATAACTTGGCTAAGCATCTAGAATAATGTGCTTGAAACTATGAAAAGGTTCTTAATAATAGCTGACCAAAAATGCGTATATATAAACTGTCAAAATCCCTTATAAGAAAGCCCGAAATACTCAGAATAAAAAAAAAAAAATGCATCCCTCGTCTTTGCGCAGGCATGAGCGTGCTAAGGCAGGGCATGACCGTGCCTAACTCTTAGTCAAATCGCACGTTTTTCGATGCTGTCTATGCTCTGGTACTTGATAGTTGATTCCTTGTTGAAATAGTACTTTTCTGCTTCAGAACAGCTAATTCCTTCTACTTTGATGCTTTCCACTTGGAATTCATGTAATTAATCAAAACTAACCATACCAAGCGTAAAATTATGCATAATTACATTAAAATAATCATAAAACTAGCACTAAAATAGTGTCTATTTGAGTGCTAACATCCAACTTCAAGAAATTTGCATCCACGTGGTGGACAGAAGAAATGAGAAGAATGATTGATTATAATGAGCCTCCTGTCAGAGATTAGTCTTCTTTAACTCGAAAATTGAACGAGATATTCTTGCCCGAATTTTACAAGGATAAATTGCACAATGAATACATGAGGTTAAGGCAAGACAACATGTAGGTGATGGAATATTATTCTCTATTTATTGCCTTAAAGTTAAGGTCTAAAACTCGTGAGGATGCTAATTCTACGGAGGTAGCGTTTTCTTTATGGTCTTGATTTGAAAATTCATCATAAAGTGCAACGAATTAATTCTCAATTGCGAGGAGGATTTAAAGGTATTGTTGATTATGGTGCCACCATTGAGATGCAACTTCAAGAGGCAACCCACACAAAGTCCAAGTTGTCATCAAAAGCAAGAAATAACTCTCCATCAAAAGAGCATTCTTCTACTTCTTTGGCAAAGAAATCCATCTCGAAATCAACAAATTCTTCCAAAGGTTCATGTATTAAATGTTTTAAATGTCAAGGAAGAGGTCATTATGCTAATGAATGAAATAATCAAAGAGTTATAAAAATGACCAAAGGAGGTGAAGTTGCAAGTGATGAAGAAGAACCTATTATATGTTATGAATCCACTGAAGGAGATAACGATGTTCATTCCTTGCAACCTAAATCTCCTAAGAAAAATTATTTGTTTCATCAAAAGAAAACTCCAACAAGGCGTCGAAAGAGGAGACAACGAAAATCTTGAGCTTACGATGTCAACAAAATTTTTAGCAACAATGTTCCATGTCCTTAGTATTCTCAGAGAAAAGATTTGGGATCGAATGTTTTTAAGGGAGAGGGAATAATAACGCCGAAACAAGCTCGTGTTCGTCAAGTTTGGCGTGGTAAGTCCAATCCAAATTTATTATGCATAATAGCAGTCCAAATGGTGCAATAACAGATCCAATTGTGGAAGCTAAAGAGACACATTACTCTGACCAAACTTGAACTTGATACATGGAAAGCAAAGCATCAGATTACACTAATAATTAATATGCATGCATGCGTTGAGTCCAAGAGAAATGAAGGTATTTGACCAAGGAAAAATGAATAGCCAAGTCAGATACATCCAAGAAGATCATGAATCAGGGGGTATGAATTTAGAACCTTATTTTCAGATTTCAATATCCGAGAAGTCTATTAGTATTTCTAAACAAATAAAAATAACAAATCTAGAATTTTCTACGTCTTAGTTACCTAGCTTAGTACTCTAAATATGACTCTTTTGTATTAAAAACAATATGCAGAATGTGTTCTCATTTTTATGATATATTTTATGTTTAAGGAAGAGTCCTTTACATAAAATTAATCCCTATTTGGATATGTCCTTTAGGTGGTGGTTACATGTGGATGTGTCATTTGCTATCATAACAATCGTACCTTTAAATTTGTGTTTAGTTCATAGGTGGAGATTTATGATTTACATTTGAAAGTGTCCTTTGTGAATTCCTACTCTATAAACACAACCCCACAAATAGACCAAAATTGATAAAAAAAAATTATTCGCTTCCGCAAAATCAGTCTCATTCGAATATCATGGCTGCTCAAGAAGGGTGCAAGTGTTCTGGATGAATTAATGAAAGCTCAAGCTCTCTGTAGAAAACTAATACTCCGACTCGATCAGCTCCAATTAAATGGAGTCGACCGAGTAGAAAAAGATTGAAGGTTAATGTTGATGCAGCTGTGATTAAAAATCTGGGCAAAATGGGCTTTGGTGCGGTAGGTCTTGATGAGGAAGGTCTGACGATTTTTGCGACGTGTTGCTCGAATGTAGGGTTATATGATGTCACACCGGTGGAGGCTATGGGATTGATGGAAAGCTTTCAAGTTCAAAGGAATTGATTGGAGACCAATTCTCAAGTCGTATGTTATGCTCTGATCAGTGAAGAAAACGATTCATCTCCTTTTGGGAGTATCATTGAAGATTGTAGTAAACTGTTGACCGAGGTGTCGAATACCTCTATTTCTTTTGTTCGTCGTTCAGCGTATCAGGTAATTCATACATTAGCTCAGACTTCTGGTTCTATGCCTGAATGTCTAGTTTGATAAGATGTTATGCTCTTCTTCATTTTTAATGTAATTCGAGACGATTTAGTGGAATAAAGTTTAAATTTTTTGTATTAAAAATATATTATAAAATTCAATAATTATTTTTGAAGTTTTATTGGAGTATTATGGATGCGTTTGAATGAGTGATTTAGGTTGTGTTCTCCTGGGTGATTTTCACCCCGGTTTTCTGATTTTTGATTTTTCTCTCTCATTGGTCCCACACTTTTTCTCTCTATCTCTCTTACTTTTTACTATAATCATTACAAAATCCCAAAACCAAATCAATAAATCACTCGTCCAAACGCACCATTCGTTTCGAAAAGTTCGATTTTTATCATAATTTTTCAAGATTTGATTGGTTTGGAGTGGATTCAGGCCTCAGTTTTAATATATACATACTATATATTAAAAATGAAATATTTTTTTTGATTTTGAGTGTTTAAATTGAATTTAAAATATAATTTAAATTTAAGAAAATTTACTTTTACGTTAAATTTTGAAAAAAAAAATTAATGAATGTGGCGAGGCGGGACGGAACCGAATCAAAGAGTGAGAAAAATGCTACGGTTCGATTTTGGAAACATCCGCCTCTATCTGTCTCGTTGTCATCTCTACTTGAAATTAGTCATATCATGTACAAAAGACATGATATAGGTTCTTTATCTCTTAATTTATTATTTATTTTTTAACGTCAAATGTAGCATTTTTATTCACATATATTATATTTTGAATATATAAAAATTGACATATAACTTAGGCAAACTTTGCCTTCAGAGATAGAATTTATTGTCCGAACTAGTAGGTCATCTGATTCGCCAAATGTCATCTTATATTACGATAATTTTATAACATCGTATAGTACATATAAAAAGAAGATCCGTCCAAATTCGAGAAGTTCATCGCCTCAATCATAATCTTGTAATCAATCTCAAAATCCACACCTTTCCACCATAAGCTTTTGATCTGCCTCTTCAAGGCTCAATAGTTCAGTCTTTGTCGGATCGACCATACCCATCATTTCCTACACAGAGTTATAATGGTCGTGCACCACACTCCATCCATAGTCGAGCCTGCATCACCACAAAGAGCTGCATCTATATTGCAGCCCCTCCCTTGGCTTTGTATAATAACCAAACCCAAGGAATCGAATGGGACAATCAAATTTGACCAATTTATATATTATATTAGCTTGATGATACAAACATTATCGATTATATATACACTTTTAAATTTAAAGAACATATAAAAATTAAGTATTCAGTCGATATGTTAATGGTTCATTTGGTTAGAGGGGTGAAAAATAAGAAGATCAGTTCTATTGAGTAATTTTTTGGAATTTTTATTTAAAAAAATTATATATTTTTTGTATTAGGTTGATTTCAAAAATCATGAATTTCTCTCGTAACTACTAATTTTACATACCCTTATACCCACCGACATATAATTTCAATCATCACATCAACTTCCAACTACCACATTCTCTTTCTTTTCACGTTTAAATTCTATCAAACATCACATTATATTTAATTTTAAAATTTTGAAGGACAAATATGATATAAATCAAAATCAAAATCAAATAAAAAACTGTAAAATCATAAATTTCATACAAATAAAAACAAAATATCACCCTAGCAAACACATTCTGAATATTTAACTTTTAATCATTAGGGAGTGAAAATTGGTTGTCTGGTTTAAAAGAGAGAAATTTTATTTTTACTTGTTTGGTACGAAACGTAAGAAGAAAAAAAAATTGAGTGTGTATTAACGTTTAACTCTTTCTTTCACTTTTTTCTTTCATTCTCATCCCAAATATGAGGGTAAAAATTTAACAAATAATAGATATTTTGCTGTGAAATAAATCATGTTGAATTAATGAACAATAAAGTTTGAATAATTATAGGAAGAAAATGAATGAATAAAAAACATAAAATTTAGAGGAGAGAGAGTAGAGCGTTATTCTCATTCATCTGATGAGGAATTTGAAAATTCATATTAATAAATAGGAAGTTTTAGGATAACAAATTATAACCTTACACTATAATGTTTAATAAAAATAATTATTCAACTAAATGATGTTTATATTATGTTTTTATTTATCTCTATTTTACCTTTTTTCATATTTATCCTTCAGTTAAATAGATTAAAATAAATACATCTCTTTTATTTTTACTCTTTATTTTTTATTCCTCCTATTTTTCGTCCAATCAAATACAATGTAAGTCTACCCCTCCCACTTAACACAATATTACCTCCGTCCTGTAATAGATTACCTTTTAAAAATTAAAATTTGTCCCATAATATTTGTTTAGAATTTTTAGATTTTTTTATTTAGATTTTTCTAATTTACCCTCCTCTTTTTTCAACTACCCATAATTATTAATTACATTTACTTTTTTTTTTATCATCAATAAAGAGATATTATTTAATAAGAATAAATTTGTAATATATAGTACTTCTTAATAAATGTATACAAAAGTAAAAGATCATCTATTGCGAGACAAAGGAAGTATAAACGAAAATTATATGGAGTGCCTAGGCACTTCGTGCTAGGAGTGTCATAATGCACATAACAATTATAAATTATGCACATA